>PYAF01002171.1:377640-388755 GCA_007407185.1 Glycine tomentella | reverse complement strand
AAGGAACTCCTGCAAAGATTTGGGATGATCGATTGCAAGCCAATATCTACACCAATCGAACCAAATACAAAATTGTGCACAGAAGAAGGCCAAGAACTGGAAGATTCAAGAATGTATAGAAAATTGGTGGGTAGTTTAATCTACCTAACACTAACACGACCTGACATTGCATTCGCAGTGGGAGTTGTAAGCCGATTTAAGGAAAAGCCGAGGAAACCACACTTAGAGGTTGTACGACATATACTAAGGTACGTAAAAGGAACCTTTGATCTCGGAATTTTCTACAAAAAGGAAGAAGATGGCAAAGTAGAAGGTTACTGCGATGCTGATTATGCTGGTGATCATGACACTCGACGCTCTACTAGCGGGTATGTGTTTTGTGTTGGATCTGGAGTTGTGTCTTGGTGTAGTAAGAGACAATCAACCGTGTCACTATCAACTACAGAAGCGGAATACAAAGCAGCAGCAATGGCAGCACAGGAATGTACATGGTTGATGCAGCTTATGAAGGACTTACATCAACCTGTTAACTACGCAGTAGACCTCTATTGTGATAATCAATCAGCTATACTATTGGTGGAGAACCCAGTCTTCCACGCAAGGACCAAGCATGTGGAGGTGCATTATCACTTTATTCGAGAAAAGGTGTTACAAGGACATATTGAGATGAAATATATGAAAATCGAAGGCCAAGTTGCAGACTTATTCACTAAAGGACTCAACGGCGTGAAACTGCAAGAGTTTAGAAGGCAACTTGGTATGGTTGCTAGATCGACTTTAAGAGAGAATATAATTGGTATGCAAAGTTGAGTTTGAGGGGGAGTGTTAGAAATCAAACTCAATTTGCATCTCTAGATTAGTTTACAATCTACAAGGGTCTGGAAGCTTCTAGAAACATATGGAAGCTTGAAGAAACTTCTAGAAGTTTATAGAAGCATGTAGAAACTTCTAGAAATATATGGAAGCTTGTAGAAGCTTATGGAAACTTCTGGAAACTTATGGAAGACTATAGAATCTTGTGGAAGCTTCTGGAAACATAAGGAAGATTGAAGAAACCTATAGAAGAATCTAGAGACATAGTGAAGCAAAGAGTAATGAAGAAGATAGGAGAAGAATCTAGAAACCTCACAAAGCAAGTATAAATAGGGGTAGAGGCTCTTGGCTAGAAGCGAGTGTCTTGGTTGAAAGCAAGTGTGTAAATGTGAGTGTGGGTGTGGAAGAAGCAAGTAAGTGTAGAGTGAAAGTGAGCTTGAGAAAATAAGTAGCAAAAGTGAGTGAGTGAAACTCAAAGTAGTCCTTGTAAAGTTCAAGTGTGTGAAAGTATTTGTAACTTGAGTTTCTCTAAATAAAAGTTGTATACTTTCATTTTCAACAGCATTGACCTGTAAACAAACCTTGCATCAATAGGAGATAAAAAAAATGGTCTCGTAAATGCCAGGAAATTATATGAATCTGCACTTGCAACTTATGACCAAAATGTCAGCTTGTGGCGTATTGAGACCAAGGTAAAGGTTTTTCTTTTCCTTTTTCCCCCTTGTGGTATTACTACAGCTGAAATTGACAAAATATGCCTTTAGTTGGTCTCCTATTTCCATGGATTTGGCTTGTACCTTTGTGTAATGGATAGTTATATATTCATTCAATTCAAATGACAAAACATGAATTTATTTTTTGGGATTGATTATGCAGATGGGAACATCAGAAAAGGCCACTGCTTTCTATTTGCATGTAAGGAGAGTACTCAAAGATGCTAGTGAATTTGTTGCTTCCTCAGATATGTGATTTCTAAATTACAATCATGGCTATTGGAATTCAATGATGTGTCATGTTGGTGAATTTGGGGACTACTAGAAACATATATAAAAGGGAAAGAAAAGAGAAATTTAGGGGGGGACGCAGGGATTGCAATCTCACGTAGCCACTTCCTTTAAAATATGCACTAAGAGACAAAAGTCTTTCCACTGAAGTGTCACTTCATCTGACACTGGAGGTGTAGATGACCATCTAACAATAGTTGGTTGGGTTGGGATGTACACAAGATGGTGACGAACACAATGCTTAACGAGAGAATGCGTTCATCAACCTGCATGACAGCATAGAATGAGGCAACTGAGATCTAGCTAGCAGAATTGACCAACAAAATAAAGTTAACACTTAACATTATTGGTGATGATGCAAGTGATACTTAGTGTGATCACAAATTATAGAGCTCATAGAGGAGAGGGGTTGTTCCATTGAAGTAGAAAGTTATTGTTATTGATTGATTAAGATGATCGATATAAAAGGCGAACGTGTATTATAGGAAGCATGGAAGCATCTAACAGGAACTAAAGTTAACAGCTAGGATATGATACCATTCAGATACAACTAATTAAGTGAATTAACAAACTAAAAAGCTTGACTAACAACTATCAGTTGTAATGTTATATAACTTCTGTTACTGTTTGCTTCTAGAATGCTCAGGGTTGAAACGTTCCTGAAATAAATCAGAGGCTTGGGCCTTGAAACACAAGCCTCTTTATATAGAGGCAAGCCTAAACACAGCTCTAATTAAGAATTTACAATTTACAAAGCTAATCCTCTAAAGAAATTCTTGTGATAATCGTCATTCATGACTTAGAATTAGCTGGTTAAAATCGAAGTAGAACTTACTTCCTCTAAGATGATCTTAGATTTCAGGCTTGTGCTTCCACAGATCCACCATTACTTCGCATTACATCAATTTCATGGACAACAGGCTATGTTAATATATAATTTTAACTTATTTTAGGGACCGTGTGCTTTACACAGAAAAAAAAAATCATGCAATCCCAACGGAGAAAATAAAGAGTGAGAAAAAAATGAATAAAAGAAAGAATTAAGTAAAAAAACTGAAATTTTGATACATGACGACGACGGTTAGACATTTTTATAAAAGTATTGTTGACTATCGTTGTTGATTATTACTAAAATTTCACCTTAATTACTATAAGTCTATCAGGTTAAGGCCACTTGCCGCCCATGCTGACTTGCATTCCATGAAATATGTAATGAATGCACTCAGAAAAATAATGGTATATGACACAAGCACATGCTTTGATGATCAACTAAAGCATGTAAGGATACTGAACGTATTAAAGAAAATAAAGCATATACAATTTACTTTCATCATGACGACAAATAATAGAGTTATCGATCTAAGATATTTCGAGAAAAGTATGCTTCAATGGGATATATTATATATTTTTAGAAGTTGCAATGAGTTGTTTGGTGAGTCAATATCCAATACGTTGTTTATTTTATTTTGTTAGTATTTTATAAATACTATTTTTTCTTTAAAAAAATAATAAAAGTGGTAACTATTATATATGGTCATAATAAGTGACTATGATGAAAAGTGTTAACATAACGTCAATAGCGATAATGATAAAAATAAGATGAGTATAATAAATTAAGAGAGAGGAATTAAGACACTTTAAACTCATAAATTAAATAGTTTCACAAGTGCAAAGAAAAATATTTATTTTATTCTAGTTGTTTTTAACTAAATTACTTTTTAAAGCCGAATGGAATATGATAAGCATTAAAATTAATTTATCTTACTCCGTTAACTAATATTATTTAGTATACTCTTATTTTTATTGTGTTAATCACCAAAGCGGTAAGTTTTTTAAATTCGTACGAGTAATGTGTAACGTTTAATATTTTGCAAATAAGTTGTAAAATTTGAAACTTTATGCCATAATTAATGAAATGAATTCAAAGATTAAAGTTTATGAAAAAATAATTCGTGTGTACCAATGTTTTAAAATCCAAACCGACCCGTTGGGGTGGGGTGGGGTGAGGTGGGATGAAGGGCATAACGGTTGGAGGTGCGGCGGGGTGGTTTTCGTTAACAATGATTGGGGGATGTTGGGTGGGTTTCGTTTTTGTTGGAAGGAGGGGGGCTGGGTGGGTTTTGGTTTTGTGGGTGGGGTGGTGTGGGCTTTGCTTGTTCGTCGACAAAGTGTTTTGTGTTCGCTGGTTGGAGGGTTGTTTGGTGTGGGGGTTTCCGTGGGTGGGGGGGTGGGGTCTTTTTTTTTGTTGTTTTTTTTTGGGGGGGGGGGGGGGGGGGGGGGGGGGGGGGGGGGGGGGGAGCGGTTGCAAGGACCGAGGAGTTATTATTGGGGTTGGGGAGTTGTTGAAGGACACTCCTTTGAGTTCCAAGAATTTGATTTTACATACGGAAGTGATTTGTGAATAAGTGGTGTATGTAAATGTGAGTTTTTTTAGGCATATAAAATCTGTTTTCAAAACACTCATAAATTGTTAATAATATTAATATAGAATAAAAACAAATTGAGTATAAGTATGATCTATTAGGTGAGAATTAATATTTTATAATTTTTTATTGATGACTTTGTTTCTTGAACATATTTTATTTAGCTTATATTTGTGATATTTGTTACTTGTTTGTTTGAACTTAGATAATGATACTTTTTTAACATTTTAATATCTAATTATCTCTTTTTATGGAATAATATTGATTCGTGATTGTTTTTTAAATATTTTAAGACATTATCATGCGGGTCAATCAGTGATCCATTAGTTCGACCACTGATCAGGTCATACGGGTCAATTATTAACTCACTGATTCGACTACTGATCGGATCATACGGATCAATCAGTGACTCATTGGTTCGACCTCTGATCCAATAACCCAATACTTTGACCGGGTCAGTCACCGGTTCGATTTTTAAAACATTGGTGTGTACTATGAACGAGACAAATTGTTGGTTATTGTACAAATTTGTTATACTCCTATAAACTAGCAGTATTTTTTATGGGGATAGCTGGTATAAAAATTGCTTTTTTTTTTTTTTTTTAAGATGGTAACAAAATTGCTAATAATATTCAAATGCAGTAAGATCCATGGAATAAGAAAATGATTTCTTTTACAGCTTTGAAGAGAGAGAGGAGGGGCAGGCCCCAGAGTGTGGCCACAAGTTCGGACTCGGACCTTCCAAAATCCAAATCCACCCACTTTCTTTTTTTATTTTCTTTTCTTAGAAGTAATATTTTAATTTAGTTGAAGAGATTTTTGTAACTAATAAATTTAAATTACTAGTGATAAGTACATAATAAATACTACTCCTATTCTTATTAATTATAAGATTTTTTTAACTTATTCATGCTTCTTATGAAAACTAATTAATTTAATTAATTATATTAAATTTTATTATTTAAACTATCATTTGAAATTTATTTTTTCTTATCTTTTTATCTATTTAATTATTTTTATTAATTCTTAAAATAATAATAATTAAATAATACATATAAAAATTTACAAATATTCTTACAAAAGAAATAAATAAATTTCTAAAAATAACTTTATAATTAATAACGAATGGAGTAGGTATTAAAATTGGTGTCTGCATATATATATATATATATATATATATATATATATATAAAGTTGGGTATAATTATTATTTCTTAGACGCAAGTATGTGGTGTGCTATAGTGGAACGATAGTAAATGGAGGAGATCAAAGTGTTGATGCTGATGTTGTGATTATTGTCCTCGACTTGCTCCCTTCCTCCAAGCTGAGCACGACACTATTCTAGCTCTAGCTATTTCTATTCCCACCTAGGATATGATATTAACACCACCACCGATTTTCTCTCCCCTTCAATCGCACTTCCCATCCTGAAATGGATTTTTCTCTTCCATTTCCACCGCCTAATCCTATCTCTTCCTCACCTTCTGCAACTTCTCTAAGGTACTTCTTCTTCTTCTTCGCTTTCTATTCCCATTTTTCACCTTCAGAATTTGCATTCGTTGTGAAGCAAAATGCCTTCTTCACAATTCCGAAAGGTGATTTTTTTTTCTCTTTTTTTTTTTCTGAAACTCTTTGGTTTTCCATTTAATAAAGATTCTGAGGAGGGTGAATGATTTTCGTTTCTCTCTTCTTCTTTTTTTGTTTGGGGGGAAAGGGGGAATCGATTAAAACGATTCCTTTTGGATTCTTTGTGTTCGGTTTTAGAAACAGCTTGATTCCAAGTTTCCGATTCCGTTCTTTTATGATTTATAACCCGGGTTTAGGAACGGATTATTATTATTGCTATTTATTTTAAAGTTAAAGCCATCCCTTTTGAAGGAATGTCATCATACGAGGAAACAATAAAAGTTGGAAATGTTTATGTTAGGTTAAATGATATTCCTTTAAAGAGTTATGCTACAAGTTAGATTAATTCATCATTTATTAGCATTGACGATATAAGTGGACGACTTAGATCACATGTTTCAGTTATGGCCGCTTAGTTATGTTATGATAGTTCTCTTGCCAAACGTCCTGTTCATTTGCGGAGATTTATTTTTTTATATATATTATGATAAATGTCTACAGTTTTCTTACTAAGAAAGCATACTGCAGTATCATTTGTTCATATTTTCTTTATTGACTGCTTGGAAATTTTGGTATATCCTGCCAACAACTACAATATCTAGTTTCAAAACTCCCTTGTTTACCTGGAATTCCATATATGTAGCTTTGTGATGTTTTTGCCTGCTAAGAAATTCACTTTCCTTAGTAAAGTGTTTTCATCTTTTTTATGGGCATTTTCATGGAACTTTCATAGAATATGTTCACATTTTATTAGTATTGTTTTTAATCCCTTTTGTTGAAACTGCTGCAGGTGAACATGGTCTTTCTGAATCCGATTGTCAAACTGGGGAAATCCGTTAGAATATTTTATGTTTCCCCTTCAAGTTCAACGCTTGGCTCCCCGGCCACGCCACATTTCTAGGCCAAAACCTCCCACGTTCTTTTGTGCGTTGCTTCTATTACTGCTGCCAATTTGTGTGATTGGAATTTTTATCCATGGCCAAAAGATCACTTATTTCTTCCGACCACTTTGGGACAACCCGCCTGCCCCCTTCACAAGTATACCTCACTATTATGCAGAAAATGTCTCTATGGAACACCTTTGCCGCCTTCATGGCTGGTCCCTTCGTTCTGAGCCTCGCCGCATTTTTGATGCTGTTATCTTCAGCCATGAGTTAGACATGCTAGAGATTAGATGGCACGAACTTTCTCCCTATGTATCAAAGTTTGTGATCCTTGAGTCCAATACTACGTTTACAGGCATTCCAAAACGTCTCTTCTTCGCCTTAAACAGGGAAAGATTTTCCTTTGCCAAACAAAAGATTGTCCATGACATTTATCCTGGCAGAGTTGCAGTCCCTGGATCGCACGAGGACCCATTTGTGCTTGAGTCAAAACAGCGTGGGGCGATGAATGTATTGTTACACCGTTCAGGCATTTCCAACGGTGATATTCTTCTCATGTCAGATACAGATGAGATTCCAAGTCCTCATACATTGAAACTGCTTCAGTGGTGTGATGGGATTCCTCCCATAATGCATCTTGAACTGAGGAATTACATGTACTCATTTGAGTTTCCCGTGGACTACAGCAGCTGGCGTGCCACTGTCCACGTCTATGGTCCCCGAACACAATACCGGCACTCACGCCAGACGGATGTAATTTTCCCAGATGCAGGATGGCACTGCAGCTTTTGCTTTCAGTATATTTCAGAGTTTGTGTTCAAGATGACTGCCTATAGCCATGCAGACCGTGTGAAAAGGAAATATTTTCTGAGTCCTTCAAGAATTCAGGACATTATCTGCAAGGGAGATGATCTTTTTGATATGCTCCCTGAAGAATACTCTTTCCAGGAGTTGATTAAAAAGATGGGGTCAATACCCCGATCAGCTTCTGCTGTTCATCTTCCTGCCTACTTGATAGAGAATGCAGATAAATTCAAGTTCCTTCTTCCTGGAGGCTGCTTAAGACCACCAGAATAAATGACCCTTTTTGCAAAGTAACGCATATCCTAGATTTGCACTTTAGCTTTAGATTTTGGTAGGATACATGACATAGCACTAAGTCTCGTAGTTTTATCATTGTTCTTGAATATGAAGAAGCAGGTATAAATTGCATGGAGAAACAGAATATAGCACAGTCACTATAACATTTTGTAGCTGTAGAAACTCATCCCGCTCACATATCTTTTTGTTAAGTATAGGAGATAGTGGAGAGAACTAGTAACGTGGTGGCTTAATAAACAAAGAGCTTCAACTGACAGAAATGGTGATAAAAGAAAATTAATACTTTTGTGCTTGTGTCTCCTTATGAAAGCGGTTTCTTTGCACGAATGGATTGGAACCATAAATAAATTTCATCTGTAAATTATTATTTCTCTAATAGGGTAAAAGAGAGAGAAATGTTCGAAAGAGTTGCGTGGCTCTTTTATTTCCTTTTATCTTTTTTATGTTCTTGAATCTTTATCGCAGCTTCAATTTTCATTTTCTGGAAATAGTTGTTATTTATAATATTATGATTATGATAAGATTACTTTTTCTAAAAGACAAATTCAAGATTTTGATTTATAGTTGTCATAAGTGAGTAGAGTTTAAGCTTTGGAATAGAATCATTATGTTTTTTATGCATAAGAATAATATTTGTTTATGTACAGTGCAGGGTTCTGTTTTTCTCTTTATTCCACAAAATGGTTACATTACATATTTAGTTTATTCAATGCATACAAACCAAAAGAATGGTGATTTTTAATTGATTAGTTAAAGTTTTATTAAATTCATATACCAAACATAAGATAAAATTAAGGATTACAGAAAATTGTCATTGTATTTAAGTCTTTCTACTTAGAGTCTTATCTACTCATACTTGGATTCTACAAACACTTATTACGTATATATAACATTAAAATAAATGAAGTTGACATGATACATGTTAAATGGAGAGTATTATTTATTTGTTTTCTTTATAATTAGGAGTAATGGAGTAGGTTTTTTAGCCTTGACTTTTAGGTTCAACGAATTCCTTCCCGATGACATTGACAGCACCAGTTTGGGTATGAATTGGCTCGTGCTTCTTGGTTATTAGTGAGAAAGGATGTTTGAAAGTAGGGGAAAAAATAAGAGAATGAAAACTGGAAAACACACAATTTAATTATCCATTTCAAAGTTTAAATGTCAAATTTAAAATCTTAACTTAGATTATAATAACTCGAGATCATCTATTTTGCAATAATTAAATACTAGTTCAAGTTCTATAAAGACTAAACTCAAATATCTACTTTGTTAATTTATTCCAATTTTCTTACAAAAACCCTTGCAACATAATTATATAATATACAAAAACATACAATATTAATAATGTTAGAGAAATTTGAAGAAAGACGCTCTTTTTATTTCGTTTTTTTTTTTTATTTACCTACTCTTAGAGAGAGAGAAACTTAATATTATTTATTCATTGCTTTAAAAACTCAAGTTATTTATCCATTTTCTTAGAGTAATTATTTTTTTACTTAATTCTTAAATTATTTTACATACTAATTATTTATCATAAACAAGAGAACAATAATAAGAAAATCATGTTAGGAATTTAAAAATAATTTTAATATAACAAAGATACTAATTATATTTTTAATACATGTATTGTTTCTGAAACAAACTGATAAAAAAAACAGAAAGAAACCTTTTTTTCCTTATAGAATTAAGCTAAAATGATAATCAGATTTTCAACATGAAAAGAACCCAAAAAATTAATTGCATTTATAATGTGATGTGAAATAGTTGACTACAATGGGAACCGACATAAATAAAAAGGAAACTAATGAGAATAATTTACTATTATTAATAGCCATGCTAACAATATAGGAAACTGCATCATGTTGGAGGCAAACACTCCTGCTAGGCCCCCTTTGCCCCTGTCTCTTTGTGCAACCTTGTCTCTTGAAAAATGGTTGGACGTAGATTTAAATAAACTGTAATTTTTATTTCAATTGGGTAGGGTGAACGTAGGATACATTGGATAGTTATTTATCATTTTTATCCTGTTTCTATTTTAACAATATGTCTAAATTAATAAGTATAATGAATTTTTATATTAAAACTATGACTAAAATATATTTGTTCTCATAAAATTAAAATTATTCAAATTACATTCATGCAAAAAAATTAATATTTTTCCTTCTCACAAAATTTAAATCTCTCATATTTTGACTCTGTTCAGATTTAAATTTTAATATATGATTTTCTGGAATTAAAAAATCACAAAATATCAAAAAACTGTAACAAAATTTTAAACCCTTTTCCCTTATTCATCTTCTTCAAATCCCATTAAACCACAACCCCAAAATCAGAAATCAGAACCCTAGTCATTGAATGTAATGATAAACATAAGAGTCAGATGCTAAGAATCAAACGCAAACAACACAACATGGAAGCAGAGGACAAATGAGGAGTTTGGGTCGCGCGGGGCTGGTTTTGGGATGGTGATGGGTGGCAGATACGGTAATGGGTGCCAAAGATATGGTGGAGGTGAGTAAACCTTCAAATTACTCCTCCGTAGTGCTCCTGCTACTCAAGCTCCATATCCAAATCCAACAACAAGCAATTGCTCTTATTTTTCCTCTATAGTTGTTTTGTTTTGTTCTCTCTTTGTGTGTTTTTGTTTTGTGCTTCTTCTTCTTCTTCTTTTTTTTTTTTTTTTTTTTTTTTCCAATTTGTGGGGTTTTAGCCCAAAAATCGTTGGAAGAGACTAGGCAACACGATACCAACGAAGGAGTGACACAAAGGTATGGGAATCAACCATTTGAAGTTAATAATAGTAAATTTGAAAATTTTATGAGAACAATAAAGTGTTAAAAAATTTATAAGAATGAAATTCAAAATATTCCTAATTTTATGAGACGGAAAAATATATTTTAGTTTAATTTCATTTTTTATTATTAATGTAACTTCAGTATTTTTATTTATGGTCAGTTTATAAAAAAAAAAAAAAAAACTGTCTTGGATTCTTAAAAGGAGCAAATAGTAACAAATTTTCATTTAAAAATAGACAAATAAAAAGTAAAACATTTTTAACCGCAACTATTTTTATTTTTTTTATATATAAAAGAATCAGACCTTACTTTGTTTGGATCCTAAAATGCACATAAGAACTTATGTTTTACACTAAAATAAAAAAAATAAAAAAATATTATTTATTATATTTGATCAAATTAAACACAGATGAATGCGATATCTTATCAAATTTAATACAAAATATTGTGTTGATTCCCATACCTT
>PYAF01002171.1:326238-370626 GCA_007407185.1 Glycine tomentella | reverse complement strand
AAGAAACAAGATAAATACATTGCACATGGCCTATTAAGTTACATGACCTAATAAAGAAAAAGATAACTATTGGTTTTGATTTTTATAATTAATATTAATAAATGTATTTTATCTTCTAAAGTGTATCTCCTTATTTTAAATGAACAAAATCTTTTAGAAATAATGTCCATTTTTCAAAAAAAGACAAATAAATTTATTAATATAATAAGATTTGACTGATTCAAAGGCAACAAATATATAACATGAAGAAGAAAAATGCATTTACTGTTCAATTAAAGTTAATTAAAATTACAAAATATTTCAATTAAAGTCAACAGTAATAAATATATATATATATTTTTTTCATTTAATTTGTTTGTTTGCTTGAAATTCAATCTGGCAAGATAAACATCCAATATTTATTTATTTTACCACGCCGAGTCTTTATTTATTTTACTTCTTGCCATTAACATCGCTATTTAATTAGTTATTTATTTATTATTATTTTACTTGGACAGTTATTATTACGTGCTAGTGCTTGCAAGTGGGTGAAGTTGGCTGTCACTGGAGGGGCTACCCTTTACATTTTACAAACATGCATATAGATGATAACATCGGATCCACCACGCATGGAATAATACTAGCTTTACTTCTGTGATAACATCCTAATCTTTCCTTGAACAGGAAAAAAGACTCAAATATTTATATTCTAATAATATAAGAAATATTTTGCCTTTTCAATCAATCAAAAACAGAAAAAAAAAAGTTGTATTTCCTTTCTTTTTACTAGAAAGAACTTCAAATATCTGCCTAATAAAACCACACAGACGTACCTAGACACAAAAACAGCCTAATAGAGGAAATTCATAGATGACAAATATGGCCATAACATAATTTATTTCTCGATTTAATCTTTTTTGAAAATCCTAAATATTAAATAAATAACAAATCTAGCCCATAGCAAAAATTAGAAAATAATTAATGTTACCGCTGGTTGAAAACGCCGCGAGTCCACCCGAAAATAAATCCAAATCTAGGACTCTCGATAAGCCAATAGCTTATCACAGACCGATAAGCACGTTTGCTTATCCTAGCGCGTATAAGTGCAATTACCTATCCAACTACTTATATACAAACTATGATTCCATCTCATCTCGTGCTATTTAAACTGTCTGATGATACCATTATTTCGTCGCTCACAACAATTCTTCTCTTCTCTCTCTATCCCCGTTTTCTCTTTCTCCTTCCTGTTCTTCTTCTTCTTCAAATCCCTAGCCCCCTTTTGTTGTATAAATACTCAACCAGAAGAGCTCTAACACAAGAAAAAGCTAGAGAGAGAAAGTGGAGCGAGAAAAATACTGAAACCCTCCCTCGCCATTCTCGTTCTGCTCCGTCCCTCTCGATCTGCGCCAGGGATTCTCTGGCAGGTGAGAGCTCCTTCGCCCTCTCATTTTTGTCTCTTGTAGCGCAATTTTTCCGTCCAATTTAGAGTTCGTTTTGTTTGTGATGTGTTTTTTTGTGTATTCGTGTTTTTATTGAATTTGTGGTTTTGGATGTATCGGCGGTTGAATTCCGTGTTTCGATGATCAGGTATTGTTGATCTGTTCGGTTCTAGATCTTTTCGTGCGGCTTTTGTTGACGGCACCGTCATGTCTTCCCTCAGCAGAGAGCTTGTTTTTCTCATACTTCAGTTTCTCGATGAAGAGAAATTTAAGGAGACTGTTCACAAGTACGTTAGTTTACTAAAAAATTAAATTTATTGCTGTTTTTTTTATATATATTTCATTTAATTTGTTTTATTTTGTATTTGAATTTGTGAACGTGAAGGTTGGAGCAAGAATCGGGATTTTTCTTTAACATGAGGTATTTTGAGGATATGGTGACGAATGGGGAGTGGGATGAGGTGGAGAAGTACTTGTCTGGTTTTACGAAGGTTGATGACAATAGATACTCCATGAAGATCTTCTTTGAGATACGAAAGCAGAAGTACTTAGAAGCATTGGACAAGTAGGTTATCTGTGGTGTTTGGCTGCTGTGTTATTCTTTTCCAATTTGCTTAGTGCTTAGTCATTTATTTTGTTGTTAGTTTAAAATTGAATGGAAAAAATATTGTCATAGGCAAGATCGAGCAAAAGCGGTGGATATTTTAGTGAAGGATTTGAAAGTATTTGCTGCATTTAATGAAGAACTTTTTAAGGAAATCACACAGTTGTTGACTTTGGACAACTTTAGGTATGAAGATGGTTACGCTTGGATTTTATGTTTTGGTGCCTGGCTTATCGATGTAATTTTTTTCTTGGCCTATAATGTGGGTTTTTATGATTTTGCAGACATAATGAACAGCTATCCAAGTATGGAGATACAAAATCTGCACGAGGCATAATGCTGGCTGAACTGAAGAAATTGATAGAAGCTAACCCTCTGTTTCGCGACAAGCTTCAATTTCCTACTTTAAAGAACTCCAGATTGCGGACTCTAATTAATCAGAGGTTATTAAAAGATCTTATCTTTGATGTGTAAATGTAATCCGTGCTTTGATAATTGTGATGTTACTCACATTTATTATTTGTGTATTGACTTTCAGTTTAAATTGGCAACATCAACTTTGTAAGAACCCAAGGCCCAACCCTGACATAAAGACCCTTTTTGTGGACCATAGTTGTGGGCAAGTGCAACCAAATGGTGCACGAGCCCCATCTCCGGTTACCAATCCCTTAATGGGTGCTGTTCCAAAGGCTGGAGGTTTCCCACCACTTGGTGCTCATGGTGTAAGTAAAACAACAGGACATGATCCATCTATGTTTTACTAGTAATGCTTCTTTATACTTATTATGACTCTGTTTATACATTTTTCAGCCATTTCAGCCCACACCAGCTGCTCTTCCGACATCCCTTGCTGGATGGATGGCTAACCCATCTCCTGTTCCACACCCTTCGGCTTCTGCCGGACCCATAGGTTTGGCAGCAGCTAATAATGCAGGTAAGGTCATAAGTAACTTTCTTTTAGTGTTTCTAATAACACATGGCCTGAGACTTGGCATTAGTTCTATGCTAGCAATATGTGGTTTGCTATCAATTATGAGTATAATCACTCATGATGGAGAAAACACATGCAGTATGCAATAGCAGCTAATGTTCCGCCATTCAATGAAACTGGATTGCACACTTCTGTGTTTAACCAAACTGATTTTCTTTTGCCCTTTTTGGCTTTCTTCTTGTGATAATGGTAGCAGCTATTTTAAAGCGCCCCAGAACCCCTCCTACCAATAACCCAGCTATGGACTATCAAACTGCTGATTCAGATCATGTATTGAAGAGAACAAGACCTTTTGGATTATCAGATGAAGTACAGTACCTGCTTTCTATTTGCTCCTTTGTCTCTCTCTCTCTCTCTCTCTTTCTCTCTCTCTTTTTAATTTAAAAATGAGAGTTTGAAGTTGTTATCTATGCCTGAGGGTATTCCCTTTGTTTCATTGTTGTTTGTGTGCACATGCACTTATCTGTAAGACTGTATCTGTTTTATCCACTATATATTTGTGCAATGAAAAGTGTACTGATTAGAGTGATAGTTCATTGTATATGATCGGTCCCTGTTAAAATGTTTCAACAGGTCAGTAATCTACCAGTAAATTTGCTTCCCGTTGCTTACTCTGGCCAGAGCCATGGTCAGAGCTCCTATTCCTCTGATGACTTGCCCAAGACTATTGTGATGACTCTCAACCAAGGTTCAATTGTCAAAAGCATGGATTTCCATCCACTGCAGCAAATTCTACTTCTTGGTAAGCCTCTTTTGTTGTGTATATCAGTTATGTCTTGATAATTTCTTCTTAATCTGTATGTTATATGTTATATCGACTGATATTTGATATTCATTATTTACTTATTTATTTTTATTGATGGTTAGTTGGAACAAACATGGGCGATGTCATGGTGTGGGATATAGGCAGCCGTGAAAGGATTGCTCACAGAAATTTTAAAGTCTGGGAACTTGGAGCATGCTCTGTGGCGTTACAAGTATGACTCTCAAAATAAAATTTGTCAATGCTGTATATTTATTGATTGTTTTTAAGACTGTTTGCCATGTGATGATTACTAATTCCCCGATTCTTATATAGGCATCTCTTTCCAATGATTACTCAGCATCAGTCAATCGGGTGGTGTGGAGTCCTGATGGAACACTTTGCAGTATGTTCTAATGAGTTTTTGTGTGCTGTGATGTGTCTGCTGTTTGCCTTGAACACAAATTTGCAAGGAGTTAAAGTTTGATTTATCCTCATTGATATTTCAGGTGTTGCTTATTCTAAACATATTGTTCACATATATTCATATCATGGTGGGGATGATCTTAGAAACCACATAGAGGTTTGTTTGTCTCTCTAATGTTCATTAGATCTTCTATGAGCTCATTATTTTTATTAAATTTATAGCCATTCCTGTTTATGTCCAATCTATACATTGAAAGCAAGAGGCCCACAATATATGTGCTTGATATATAGCTGCTTACTCAGTTTTTGTGGTTCAGATTGAAGCTCATGCTGGAAGTGTCAATGATCTCGCTTTTTCATATCCAAACAAACAGCTTTGTGTTGTGACCTGTGGAGAGGATAGGGTCATCAAGGTTAGTTGTCACATATTTTGTTATAGATATCAATATCAATAAAAAAAAACCAATTTTAAGTGTTCAAGGTTTTGCAGGTATGGGATGCAGTTACTGGTGCAAAGCAGTATACTTTTGAGGGTCATGAAGCACCTGTATATTCTGTGTGCCCTCATCACAAAGAAAGTATTCAGGTAATAATTTATATCAGTGTGTATGTCTGTGCGTGTGCACACATGTTTATCAGTTGTCTAAATTGAGGGGACCAAGTAAGGGCAAAAAGGAGAAAAAATAAAATAAATTGTGCGGGGAGCAGTCATACATGTAATTCTATAATTCATGGTATATGTAATTCTCAGTGTGCCATAGTAGTTAACTGGTTATGCTAGATCAATAATAGCATTATATATATATTAGTTTGTTTTGATTCACATTTTCGATTGTGTTATAAAATTTTCAACTGTGTTCTGATATGGCTCCGCAGTTCATCTTCTCAACCGCAACTGATGGAAAAATAAAAGCATGGTTGTATGATAACATGGGTTCTAGGGTTGACTATGATGCACCTGGTCATTCTTCTACTACAATGGCATATAGTGCTGATGGAACAAGGTTAATAGATAAATGTTTTTCCTCTTCTTATCTTCCCTGTTTGATGCATGAATTAGTTTATTTATTTTCTTATTATATGTCTGGTTTTTAGATTATTCTCGTGTGGAACGAATAAAGAAGGGGAATCATTTCTAGTGGAATGGAATGAAAGTGAAGGAGCTGTGAAGCGTACTTATCATGGTCTTGGGAAGAGATCTGTAGGTGTTGTTCAATTTGATACCACCAAGAATAGGTTCTTAGCTGCTGGTGACGAGTTTATGATCAAATTCTGGGACATGGATAACACAAACATGTTGACAAGTGTCGAGGCAGATGGTGGATTACTGGTAATTACTGGACTGACATTGTGTTTTATTTATCTGATGATAATTTCATTATGTAGTAATACATGTCTTTGAAATCTGCAGGCTTCGCCCTGTATTAGATTTAACAAGGATGGAATACTTTTGGCTGTCTCCACAAATGACAATGGAGTTAAAATTCTAGCTAATGCAGAAGGAATTAGGCTGCTTCGCACAGTGGAGAATCGTACATTTGATGCTTCTAGAGTTGCTTCTGCAGCTGTTGTGAAGGTAAAGTGATTGATAGTGTGTTAATCTTTTGCAAGTACATCATCTGAATCCTCCATGTTAATTCAGGCACCTACTATTGGAGCTTTTCCTTCTACCAATGTAACAGTTGGAACAAGCCTTGCTGATAGAGCTCCTCCAGTAGCAGCCATGGTTGGGATTGTGAGTTTCTCCATACACAAATCTTATAATGAATGAGGATTCTATTTCACCTTTTGTTTTTAATTGTACTATTCTCTTTCTCTTTGTAGAATAATGATACTCGGAATTTAGCCGATGTGAAACCCAGAATTGTTGATGAAGCTGTGGAAAAATCCAGGATATGGAAGCTGACAGAAATTAATGAACCATCACAATGCCGCTCCCTGAAACTTCCTGATAGTTTATCATCTATGAGGGTACTGCAGATATTAAAATCGTATATATTGATAATATTTTTTTGGCATGTGAAGCTGATGCCTGTACTTGTATTCTATTCTCATCAATGCATTCATGCTATGCTTCCCTATTAATTCACAACATTTCAGAAAAATTATATATTAATCAATAAATAAATGTGATGTTGCTTGTACATTTGTACTTTATGTGTAGTGTATGACACCTTTTCCTGTATAGTATTTCTGTTTGCATGTTGTGTTCAAAATAGTATTCACCTCTCTTTTCTTTTAGGATGCATGCATCTTATTACAAGTTCAACTGAGTATTCAATTAACATTTTAAATATTTTTTCAGGTTTCTAGGTTAATTTATACAAATCAGGGGGTTGCGATTTTGGCTTTGGCAGCAAATGCTGTTCACAAGCTTTGGAAATGGCAGAGAAATGAGCGGAACACTACTGGGAAGGTAACGAGCATCTATTACACTTGGTTGTGTGTACATTTTATCATGTTAATGTTCATAAGATTGTTAAAACAAGTATTTCTTATACAGGCCACTGCAAGTATTCAACCACAACTATGGCAACCATCTAGTGGAATACTGATGACTAATGATATAAGTGATACTAACCCAGAGGAAGCTGTGTCATGTTTTGCACTGTCAAAGAATGACTCATATGTTATGTCTGCTTCAGGGGGGAAAATTTCCCTATTCAATATGATGACATTTAAGGTATGCTGTGGCTTTCATTTTGTATGTTCTTACATTCTAATAATTTAGGAAATTATTAAGTGGGTCATGTTGCTAATTCTTTATTTAGAAAGAATCTATGTACTGGTTATTTGTTTCTGATCCTTCAATAGATGAGTAATAAACATAGTGAGTGTACGTACATATTTATGTATTTACTGGTAGTTAATATTACTATATTGAATTAGGACTGCAATGTTGTTGGGATCACTGAACAGGCCTCACTTCTGAGTGCAACATTATTGTTGTTGTCATAGGCTAGCACCTATTCAATTTGGTGCACAGTATAGCCTGTTCTCAGATGGTCAGATTTATCATATACCTCATTAAATTAAAAGTGTTTACAATTTAGGCTTTTATGAATGCCTAAGATTGGAAAACAAATGAAGAGACTTAATTTAGTTATGAAGTTGCATCCAAGACAATTGGAAATCACCAACTTGGCTGCTTCAGTTGGGTGAAGGAATTTGGAGCCTAACATATCTTCTTACTCCTTGTTTCTCTCTCTCTCTCGGGGAGAGACAGAGACTAATGGTGTTCACATTGTTAGTAGTTCCTATTCTCTTTGACCTTTGAGCAGTATTGCCAAAATGGACAGAGTATATTAAGAAAAAAATGCAACTCCACATAAATTAGATGATAATCTACCATCTACTTAGTAATTCAACTAAGCAACCTTTTGATGGTTTAGTTTAGTATTTCCAGACCTTAGTATCATTTTTTTGTGGCAATTGTATATTGTGGTTACATTAATTTCTGTGAATTTCAACTGCAGACAATGACGACTTTCATGCCACCTCCACCAGCTGCGACATTTCTTGCATTTCATCCTCAAGACAACAATATTATTGCTATTGGCATGGAGGACTCTTCCATACAAATCTATAATGTTAGAGTGGACGAGGTATTACTCTATGCACGATCTAGACTAAAGCTGTTGGTTAAGCTTCATAAATTAATGATTTTTTAAAATTCATACAAGTCTCTCCCTCTTTCTCCTTCCACACAATGTCTTAAGACATCAGTTTAGTTTCATACGTCATTGGTGTTTTAAAATTTTTGACATTGACCTTTTTTGTTTAATTTGTTTTCATCTAGGTCAAAACCAAGCTAAAAGGTCATCAGAAGAGAATTACTGGTCTTGCCTTTTCTCACGTTCTAAATGTGCTTGTCTCATCTGGAGCTGACTCTCAGGTAAGGAATTTTATCTTTAGGCTCTCTTGTTATTAGTTGCCAAAAGCTGAAGTGACCTACATGGAAGAAATTGGCTTTTGTTGCTCTGACAGTCCAGAATGTTACATGTATGACTGCTTGGGAAATGATTGCTTTTGGAAGCATAATTTTGAAAATCATTTAGATATTGAATAAAATCATCAATGTGTTCCGCTGATTTTCTTTATGTTTACAGTTGTGTGTTTGGAGCACAGATGGATGGGAAAAGCAAGCAAGTAAATTCCTACAAATGCCCAGTGGACGACCGCCTGCACCTCTTGCAGATACTCGGGTCCAATTTCATCTAGACCAGACACATTTACTGGCTGTTCATGAAACTCAAATAGCCTTATATGAGGCACCAAAGTTGGAATGTATAAAGCAGGTGTGCTAGTTATAAATAATATAATTTAATTTAATTGCCAGTTCTATTTGGCTTTCTTCATTTCAATGTGATCGAGCTCAAGCCTGCAAGCTTAACCTTGTGCTGTGCTTCATTTTTTGTATGATCAGTTTTCACCTCGGGAAGCCAATCCAATCACACATGCTACATACTCATGTGATAGTCAGTCAATATATGTAAGCTTTGAAGATGGAAGTATTGGCATTCTTACTGTCCCTGCGCTCAGATTAAGATGTAGAATAAATCAATCTGCTTATCTCCATCCCAACCCAAGGTGCGTTTTTATTATCAATTGTAATGAATGATCTGTTATTGAAACTTGAAAGCTTCTTTTCTCATATCTGACAAAATTATCTTTCGACAGCTTGAGAGTGCATCCTCTTGTGATTGCTGCACATCCCTCCGAACCCAATCAATTTGCGTTAGGACTCACCGATGGTGGAGTACATGTACTTGAACCACTAGAGGCAGAAGGAAAATGGGGTATTCCACCTCCGAACGAGAACGGTGCCGGGCCTAGCACTGCTTCAGGTGCTGCTGTTTCAGAGCAACCCCAAAGATGATGGATGGCACATTATGTAGCACCTTTCTCTAAGGGCCTTTGAGTGTGTGTTTTGATTGCATATGATCCCGCTCCCTGGTGCCTCCATTCGGTTTGCAAAGGGAAGCTGCGGAACGTAGGTGTTTGTAGGTTAGGACAAATCAAATTGAACCAATCACCTTGTTATTAGTGGCTTCCTAACCGCGTGGGATTGGCACAGTATGTTATTACTCACGTAGGATTACTGGCGTAGATTCGGCTGGGGCGTTGGTTGCAGAGTGGAGGGTCATTGTTATTATTATTTTCTTTGGTCCTACCTTTATTTGTGTAGTATTTTTTTTTTTAATATATACAGAAAACTAGTCGTTATAGATTTTTTTTTTCCAGCTAAAGTTAGCTATTCTGATATTCAGTTTTATTTTTACCATCTATGCAAGGATTTTTTAGAGCCTCTTTACGTGTTGGTTGAATGTTTTGGGCAACGATGGCTTCATTAATTGGATTTGTTAGATGTGGATTTGTTAGATGTGCTTTTGGATCATTCAGATTTGGCGATAACAAATATTATGAATTAAATTACTGAATCGTAATTATAGTTGACTTTGTTGGAGATTTGATTTGACAATTACGCTAAACATTTTTTGCAAGATATGCTTTGGGTTAATTTAGATTTTGCAATAACTATTATAGTTGTTTCAGAGCAACCCAAAAATGTCTTGTGATTTTTAAAAGATTATATAGGAAAGTCATGACTAACCAATTTTTTTATTAAGATTTTTATAATTAAGATTTTGTAGTATAAATTTTAATAGATTTATATTATAAAAATGTAAAAGATTTAAAAAGATATTATGGGTTTTGAAAGGATTTCATAAAGTTTTAGAAAAACATAAAAAATCTGAAGAATTTTTTTCACAAAAAGTACAGCAAATTTTGAATAAATAAAAAAACAAAAACAGCTTTGTAACTATGCTTTTTAAACCTTTTACCATCAACCAATGTGGCCATCTTATTATAAACTGAAGTCACAGCCTCAAAAACATCTCCCCACGTCTAATGTTACTTCTCAACATTCATCTTTACAAAATCCCATATATTTCCGCTGGTCCAATGACATTGGCAATAATTCCTTTGAATCTAATGTGAACTTTGCCAAACCCTTTTTCCTGATTCGTAAGCCTCACATAGTCGCATAAATCATTGCTGCCGATTCTTGAATTCTTACTCCTCACCTAATACGCCCCGATCATTCCGTCTTTCGTGCACAAGCCTTTATCTAAATGGAAAAATACTAGGAATATATTCTTTCAAATATATTGTCTCATTTGCTAAAATTTATTAAAAATGATAAAAATGAGTGAGTCTCATATCATATTTAATGATTATCTTTTAATTATATATTTTTTAATTAATTTTAACCAATTAAAGAGAACATGCTAAAGAATATGTTTCTAGTTCTTCTCATCTGGATAACACTTTTTCTCTAATATCTATGATTTGAATTGCAAGACCTACTTATTTATTAATCATTTAATAAGTGTCTGAATAATTTAAAAAAGAAAAATTAAATTTAAATTATGCATTAATGAATAATTGAAAGTCAGGCAAAGGACTAGAGAATTTGCTTAAAGAAAATTTACAGAAATAATGTTTGAAAAACGTCTGACAATGTAGAAAAATATATATTAAAGAATTTTTTTTTGCTAAGTATATATATAAGATAATTGACAGTCAATCAAAAGACTAGAGAATTTAATTATAATTAATTTCATATGGTTCATGTATGTTGCTGTGTTTCTGATTTGACGATAAAGTTTTACCCGTCTACAAATGTTACTATGTGAGGGTCTCATGAGTCATGACACAGATTGTTGCAGCGTTTACTTTTTTTTACCAAATTGGTGCAATTTTTTCCAATTAATTATCAATATGAATACAGTTTCAATAAATTACAAGAATGGGTAACTCATGTTTGCAAACACATTTCATATCTAAAGAAGTCATGCTTCTAGAGGACCGTTATTTTAATTTTATGTTAAAAAATTGAAATTGTATCAGAGAATGTGACTCACATTTTTTTTGGAAATTACTATTTGTACGTACCATGTTTACCGACACACCCCTTTATCAATTTTTTCCCATGTACCCTCAACAAAATTAACTGTCAGAAATTAATGTTTACCGATACACCTATTTTTCATGCTTAATTAGTTAATTTACATTCTTCAAGTTATATAAATCCCACTGATTTATCACGTTATTATTAAGATATTATTTTCTTGAATTTTATCAATAAATATTATTTATTAAATGATTTAACTACATTTAAATAATAGTTATAAAACGAAACACTAACAGAACCTAATAAGAAATATAACTTTCAAAATTGATCTGGAATAGAATATCACTCAAATGATATCTAACTCTTAATTTCTAGTTGAGGGTACATTGATTTTTTTTAAAAGAGGGTGTATTGGTACACATGGGAGGTGTAAATAGAAATAATATGTGAGTTTCATTAATAAGAAGTGAAATTCATATCATTAAGTGAATTTTAATAAAATTTCAAAGAATTTACTGAAATAATGTGTTGAGAAAATTTGATTCAGACATTGCAATGGAGCTAAACTGTTGCTTGCTAATTTTTGGTTAGTTACCATCACAACCATGAAACATCTAAAATATGTTGAACCAACTGTTTACAAGAGTCAACTATACAACATCTAAAATATGCCGCAGACAGCAATCCATGGCCGGATCTGCCTCTATATATCAACAAGTATCAGTGTAATAATCAGAAGCAGTGCCCATCCCTCCTAAAAAGCAGACTACCCTTAAGTTCGAATATTGTGTTCTGGTTAAGGTTGCAACTAATTCCGCCTACGACCAGACTTTTTGTTTCTCTTACTGTGGCCTGGAGAAGATTGCTCATAAGCCACCGGTAGGACTGTTCCCTCCTTGATCCCATTTGAATCTGACATTTTATCAATTGTTTTTTGCGCTTCAAGAAAAATCTTGATATCTCTAATCTGTTGCATCATCATTTAAACCATCACATGACTAAATTTGGAAAACTTCCGTACAAAGAATCATTGAAGCTAGTTGCAATACCTGTTCCTCCAAATCAATTATCCTCTCATTCTTCAATTTAATTGATGTAGCCTCCCTAAAGGATCACATATTTGCAGACAGGGATCGAGAATGAAGTTTTTGTCTGAAGTGGTAATTTTCTTGTTATATCAAATTTAAATAAATATGAATATACAAAAGCATATGTACCTCTCTTCAGCTTCTTTAACCTTCTTCCGCCATATCTCTTGATTTTTTATGAGTTTCTGATTGACCTAAGGTCAGAAATAATGGGTAAATAGACGAGAATTCAAGCAAATAATAAACCAAATGTAAGAGAGAAGTTACCTCAGCAATTGCATTTCTTTCTTCTGTGCACTTTTCCAGTTCATTTTGGATATCCAGCATTTCAGAAGCTGCAGCTTTCTCCACTGCTTTAGACAAGGAACTTTCCATTTTACTTTTTGTCTCCACTAGTAAAGATTCATAATACTAAAACAAAAAAGCATTAAAATAATCAGATTTCAGGAACACCCCATCACCAGTACTATCACATCAGAAGATCGACAACATATGGAGAAAGTATCATAACATTTGTGCCAAAGCCTTTCATCATAAGAGAAAGCTACCATACTCGATGTTCCTAATCCCAACCACACGAAGAGTAATTTCATTACCTCCAATGACATTTCAGGAACAAGTAATTTTCAGGCAAAGTTGATGACATAAATACTCTACAGTTCTGTACATCCAATTCAAAGACTCCTTTTGCAGAATTATTCGCATCTCTCAAATAATTTTAAAGACATCAGGGTTAACTCACTTGTCTCTGTGTCTCCAACTGAGATGTAAGAAGACGGTTGTATTCATCCACAATCTGTTCTCATGTTATCAACTAATTAGTGATCATGCAGGGCAATGAAAAGTGAAAAATTTAGAGTAACATCATGGCAATGGGAACAATATACATCAAGTATCACATAATAAAACAACCAAACGATTGAGATGGGGTCATTAAATGATTTTGTAACTTCCATACAAGATAGCTTTTTAAAATTTCATCCACATAATCTATTGGAATTAACTATATGAGCCTATGTCTATAAGACAGTAATTGCACCAAGTGCTATATGTAAAGGGTCCAATGTTAGTTATAGCGTACAAAATCATACCAGAGATGCCAAGGGTTGTTGTTCCAGACAAATATGTCCAAGCAAATCTTTAGCATAAATAAAGAGTGTGATGCTATATCCTACTACCTATCCTCCCAACACTTTTATTAAGAAAGTATTATGTGCAAAAATTAATGCACTTGATGGCTTGGAAATATAAAAAAGTACTTTCTTCATCCAATACGTAGGAAGATCAGTAGATAGAAATGTAGGAGGATTTAGAATTATTCATAAATAAAAGGCAAAAAGACATTCAAGAGTTTCATGTGATCTATGAGAACCATACGAAGATTAGTAGATAGAAATGTAGGAGAATTTAGAATTATTCATAAATAAAAGGCAAAAAGACATTAAAGAGTTTCATGTGATTTATGAGAACCATACCGTTTCAACTTTGCTGTTGAAAAGGGCCCCATTAATTCCTAAATCTTCATGGCATTCGCACATACCACAATCTCCTTCAAGTGACATACAGTGAAAATTCATCTCCTCCAACTTGCCATCAATTTTAGACTGGTCCTGGTTCAGTCGATGGACATAATTGTCACCCACATAATCCCAAATTTGCTGTGTTTTAAAATCAAGAGAATAGCAATGCTGAGTATCTTTCCAATGCTGAATAGCATGTCCTTCTTTATATCTAGATAAAAAAGAAAAATCATGGCATTAAAGTCTTCCCCGATAAAACAAAAGCAAATGACATATCAAGGACAATAAATTATGATTTGTTTAATATATTAATTTGGGGCTTTCAGTTTCATACACAAGTTATCAGTGAAAATAGAAGAAATGATAATATGTTACCTTCCACATCCAACAAATCCACAAATCATACAAACCCAGAGATCATCTAATGTTCCACAAATAAAACACGTTGGCTTCTCATCCTGTTGCTGACAGAATCGACAAACCTACAATATAAACATGAAAGGCATTTTACAAAAGAATTTCCCATCAATAAGGAATCCTTCTAAGTGTACTCCAAATAAAAGCACAGCTTTCAAAGTTCAAATTGCTTTTGGTGCAGGAAATTAAAGCATAATAAATACAACATGAAACTATATAACTGCAAACTAAGGACCTATTTGGTTTGAAAAAAAGTTTCTACTTGCACTTCTAATTAAAAAAATTAATACTTTATTTTCACTTTGTTTCCTGTTTTCAAAGGTTTGCATAAGAAACTGTTTAAACAATTAAAAGTTATTTTCATCGTTTCATATAAATTACAAGCCTTTGAAAATAGAAAACAATTTGAAAACAAAGTGGTATTTTAAAATTAAAAGTAAAAACAAGAAACAAAAATAGAAATTACTTTCTCAAAGTAAACATGCCATAAGGATTTGGGTTTAAAATCCACTCCTTTAGTTTCCCAATCAATAGTTATAATTCTTCACTTTATTCTCTAAAGAGCAACCCTCATTTTAGAAGAGACAAATCCACAAATTAAATATCAATGGTGCGTTACAAATTACAATTCATATGAATTTACTTTATATGTAATCATATATGCAGAAATGTAGCTGCTTGACACTCTAATTTCCTTTCTTCATCGTTTTTTAGAAAATCAAAACGAACAGATTCGAGCTTCTTAAAATTAATAATTATATTCCAGCTTATGTATGCAGAGATGTCGTTGACACTCTAATCATATTCCAGCCTCTAAAAATTAATAATCAGGGGTGAAATAGAATGAGTGAATGTTAATATCCAGAATGTTAATCAATAAGAGTCAACATTCCATCTTGATACATGAATTTGAGCAGATGAGATCAAAACATTTGGCTATAAAAATTTTCTATCACCTTACCATTCATTTGGAACCTGGTGTGAAATCCTGATTTATCACGATGATAACTGATGAGATGTCCACGCAAAATTACAAGATACTTTCAACTTCCGAAGACAATCCATCAAAAATATTAAGTTATAGAATTCTATCCAATTAAATCCTTATTTCTTGATAAACAACAGGAGCTTATGGCAACCTGTAATTAACCTCCACATTTATGTTTTTGGTGTACAATGGCAGGAATGGAGATTGAACCTAAGTCCTCGTGCATCTACCCCAAACCCCCACCACTAGGCCAACCCTAGTGGGTTAATTAACCTCCATAGTTAGTGTATAGATACCAAAACCAAATGTAGCAACATGAATGACCAAGTTTCTCATCAAATCTCACAACACCCCAAGAAGAATTTAGGTTAAACCAACACGTTAAGACAATAAAATCACCTAAACCAACCAAAATAAGAAGTGTAATAAATTGTGCAAACTAGATTTAAAGGAATGAAGAACCTAATTACCTGGCAAGACAAATACGTCCACTTTGAAACACAAGGACAATCAAATGAGTGGTCGCAAAGTGTTGTGAGAATCCCACTCGTATCTGGGTCCAACCTCTCTAGCATTCAATAAAACACAGATATCATAATTCACAACCAATTCCTCACGAGAGAATCATTGCCAGGGACAAACAGGAAAACAAGTCTCTCTAAAAACACACAAAAATGCAACTCACCAAGACAAACTGGACAAGTTGGTATTTCCGTACAACCAGGAGGAGGAGTCCCCGCAACTTCTGCATATTCTGAATACTCCACGGATTGCAGAAACAAAATATGGCACACCTCTGCCTAAATTTTGATTATCATTTGAAATATTAAGTAACATAGAGCAAATAGTAAACCAAAAAGCTATAGAAGATATGAGGGGATGTTTGGATAAACTACTCAATAAAGAAAAAATAAAATAAGTTTCTCCATAAGTTTGAATCTCATGCACAAGCTAATTTATAGAAGGTCTCTCATCAGTTTTTTTAAAATTATAAGCTAAAGCTTATGGAGATTTTTTTTTTCTTCTTCTTCTAAATGCTCATAGAGTGTTTTTTTTTTTCTTTCTTTCCAAACAGGTCCTAAAAATAAAAAATACCTCGGCAGGAGAAAACTTCTTGGCATTGAAATTGGTATAAAATGCGTCGGCGGCAAAGTGATCGGCGAACTCGATCAAGACGCTATAGCGATCTTCGGTGCCGTCGTTCCTGATGAAGAGAAGGTGGTGGAGACGGTCGAGGTGGGGCCCACAGAAGGGAATGAAGTCGTGGAAGGAGAGGTAGTTGGGGACGGCGAGGATGAAGAGAAGAGAAGAGGGAGAGGAGTGGGAAGAGGTTCGGAACAAGTGGAGCGCGCCTCTGCGTTGGCTGAATTTAGGGTTGTTGGATTGGGATTGGGATTGGAAGATGGTTCGGGGATCCAAAGGGTGGTCCTCTTCCACTGAGTGGACTCGGAGCAAGAACATGGCTCGCCTCGCCTCGCCGGGATTGTCAAATTCAACGGTGCTGTTTGATAGATTGTTATTTTGAGATGAAAACTCTTCTTGTTTTTTATGATAGTAATAGACTAATAGTACTGCTACTTCAATTTTCTACCAAAAATAGTACTACTTCAAATAATAGTAACTTTTGAGTTAAAATATTGCATCAAGTTTTATTGTGAACCTATATTTTTAAATCAAATATAAATTGTTTTACTCCAAATTCGACTTTGAATAAAAATAATTTCACTAAATCAAAATTATCTAAAAGCCAAGTTTGCAAATCATCAACGAGTGCATACTTGATAATTTGATTAGGATGATTTTATATTAGTTATGATTAAATTATTAAATATTTCGTTCATTGTCAGTTTTTTTTATTAAAAAAATAGATAAAATAAAAAGTTAACTTTTAAGAAATGCATTTTTTATGCATAATAGAAAGAAGAAAAAAAACTCAACCTCGAGATCAAAACAGACAGATCTAAGAGCTGCAGGACAATTATTCATTTATTCCAGAGATGGAGATTATCCAAAGAAGATGATCCACGCTAGGATAGCCAATTGCTTCCCTACAAATGTGCTTACGAAATGTATATTTAAAATAACAAGAAAAGTATGCATAATTAATCAAAACATGAATTTAAAAGAAAAAACTCAAAATTATAAATTAAAGAATAATGTTGTGTAAAAAATAAAATACTTAATTTAAAATAATTAAAAAATAAGAATGTTGTGTATTCTTTTTTAATAAATCCTAAATTATATTTTAATGAATAAGAATAATATATAAATTATTAATGCACCAATCATTTGTTACAATATAGTCTTAAGATGTGTTTATGAATGCGTTTTTTTTTTAGTCTAACTAAAAAAATTTATGAGAGTAAAATTTTAATCTTGCATTGAAAATGAGAATGTACACACATTTAAGTTATGTTTAATTTTTTTTAGAGTAAACTCATTTTAGTTACATTTTTGACATGGTTTTTTTGCCTATAAGTTTATAAACATGATTTATGTTGTTTTTACAAATTTAAATTTGACTCAAAATTAAGTTTATAAAATTTTATTTCACATATACACTTATTTGTCCAATAATTGCTTAACTACTAAGCTGATTTTTGGTAAATATAATTTAATTTTGAATCAACAACTATAAGAGGAGCTCCTTTGATAATTAATAACATGAGATTATGTTAATTGAAAAATTAAATTAAGGTAAATCCTAGGACACTGTTAGTAAGACTAAATTTAGAATGATAAAAAGAACTCTTAAATTAAAGGTTGATAGTTTTTTTATTTTAACAGTTAGAACTGGACCGACGCAATTAATTAATTAAGTTTAACAACGGAACAACAGCAATGCTACAATTTTTTTTTATAAGAATTTTTACAATTTTTATTTTATTTTAAAAAAATATATACTAGTAAGGATTAAATCATTTAAAACATGATAATATCATCTTATACGAGATAAAAGAATAAATAAATTAATAGTATCTTTAGTATTAGATATTGGACAAAGATCTTGAGCTCAAAATCTGATTTTAATTATATTTTCCAATAAAGGAGGTGAACATATCTCCAACTAGGGGTGTTCATGAGTATGAATTACCCGTGAACCTGAATTGATCCAAATCGATTCGGGCAGTTTGAGTTGGGTCATTTATGTATTTTGGTCAAAACCGAACTAAACCGATCAAAACTGTTCATGTATGGGTTGGATCACGGGTTTAGATCTAAAGATCCGATTAAAATCGAACTAAATTGATCAAAATCGATAAAATTTTTTAGAGTTGTTTGGTTTGATTTTAAATACTATTAATATTGGAATCCAAGTGTTAGAACTGCAAATGTTTTTAATATAAACGGATCATATTTTGTTCATTTGTTTCAGCACATCTGGTTGCACCAAAGTTTATTGCAAGAAATTAGTTTGTAAGAAATAGTTATGATTCAGACTATTATAGTAAATCTCATTAAAAAAATATTTTGTCAATGGTATTAAATAAATCAATTTTACTACTTTTAGACATTTGATAATATTGTGTTAGTGTAAATAGTTATTTTCATCTCTAAATGTATAGAATACGCACAAATTTGTCCTCAAAAGATGAAAATTCAAATTTTAGTTCCTAATGGTGAAAAAAGTGCAACAAATTCATTCATTTGTTACAGTTAATGAAAGAGTATATGTGACACAGAGGAACAAAAATGTTACAAAAATGATTACCAACGTGGCTATTGAAGATTAGATCAAAATGTTAGTAAGTTTCCATTGGACCAAAATGTCAATAAGTTTCCATTGGAAAAAATATTTCATGATACTATTATATTTCAACAATGTGTCAATGATCTGAGAAAACAAACAAGTACTTGTAGCAATTTTGCAATGCATGTAAATGGATATACTAAAATTTGAATTTTCATCTCCCAGAACGAATTTATTAGCGCACTATACATTCAGGGACAAAAATGACTATTTATCATAAATTGCATTTTACCCTTAAATCAACTAAAATTTAGAATCTAACAAATTTGTCCAATGAAAACTTACTACGTTTTAGTCAAATGAAAATTTACTGACATTTTGATCCAATTTATTCTGCATCCATGTTGACAATCATTTTTGTGACATTTTCGTATTTTTGTGCCGCGTAGGCTCTTTCACTAATGGTAACGGACGGAAGTTAATAGATAAATAGATTTGTCGCATTTTTTCACTTAAGAGGACTAAAATTTGAATTTTAACATTTCGGGGACGAATTTGTGAGATCTCTACACATTCTGGGACAAAAATATCTATTTACCCTATTATGTTAATTATATTGGATATTTGGATGAATCATGATATAAAATAATTTAAATGGATAATCCATTGGTCCGAACCGAACCAAACCGTGAATGAACAGGTTGGGTTGGGTTGGATTTTTAAAAAAATTCTGAAAATTGAACCGAATCAATTTGATTGAGTTGTGTCCTAAATTTGGTCAAAATTGATCTGAATCGACCAACGAACACCCTTATCTCTAACATAAAAAATGAGTTATCATTAGAAAAATCATAAAGATTTACACGGTATTCAATAAATAATAATTTTTTCTTCTCTCTCTAAGATCTCAAAATGAGATATATCACTAAGATTGAAAGAGATATTCAGATATCTTACATTTTACATAACAACATAGGTTCACTAATAAGTAGTCTAACATCTCAATTTAGGATTTATACTCTAATTACAATATTATTTATTTATATATGTAAGGTTCATGTATTTATTATTTTTGGGTACATATGCTATTTATTCTTTTATATTTCTTCTCTAATAACATAATATTATCATATCTCTTATTCACGCTTAAAATTTGGGTGGAGTGAAACCCTAACTCAGACATCGATTCGACTGCGAGTGTGCCCAACTTCTGCGAAATCAGGTTCCGCACTTGCCTGTCTCTTCTCGCTTCAATCCAATATCAGTTTCCCACTTCGATTTTTTTTTTTTTTTTTTTGTGTTCCTTGATCTGCTGCATCCTCCTTTTCCCCGATCGATTACGTTCTAGCTAAGCGATTCTTTGTTAATGCTTCTAACAATGATAATATATGTGTTTTCTGATTGAGAAATCAAATCAAGATAGATATTGGATTTTTGTGTGCCATGCTCGTTTGTTTCATGCTTACTTGTTCGTTTTCAATACTTGCCACCTTCCCTGTTATATAGGATTTCCTTTTCTACAATCAATTTTTTTTCTGCTTGCGTTGTCAGTTTTCTACAATGGGAAGGAAAAAGACAGAGGATGCTGGCCCATCTGCGAAGGTCAAGGCTGGTAGCAAAGATCCTCCTAAGAAGGAAAAAATTTCTGTGTCTGCCATGCTGGCCAGTATGGATGAAAAGCCTGATAAACCTAAAAAGGTCCCTTCTTCTTCCAGTAAGCCGAAGCCGAAATCTGTTCCAAAAGCTTCCACATATACCGACGGAATTGATCTTCCTCCATCCGACGAAGAAGATGATGATGATCTCTTGGAAGAGGAGGAAGCCAAAAGGTCCAGTCAGCAGCAGCAAAGGGCTGATTTGAAGCCACTTGATGTGCCTATTGCTGAGAAGGAGTTGAAAAAGCGCGAAAAGAAGGATCTTTTAGCCGCACATGCTGCTGAGCAGGCAAAGAAGGAGGCTCTTAGGGATGACCACGATGCTTTCACCGTGGTCATCGGAAGCCGGGCTTCGGTGCTTGATGGAGGAGATGATGCTGATGCTAATGTCAAAGATATAACAGTAGAAAATTTCTCCGTGTCTGCACGGGGTAAAGAACTTCTGAAAAATGCAACAGTCAAGATATCTCACGGGAAGAGGTATGGTTTGGTTGGGCCCAATGGAAAGGGAAAGTCCACCCTGTTGAAGCTTCTTGCTTGGAGAAAGATTCCGGTACCTAAGAATATTGATGTCCTTCTGGTTGAGCAGGAAGTAGTTGGTGATGATAAAACTGCTCTTGAAGCTGTTGTTTCAGCTAATGACGAACTTGTTAAAATTCGACAAGAAGTTGCATCTCTGCAGAATGCAGCTTCTGTTGAAGACAAAGATAATGACGAGGAAGACGATACAGGAGAGAAGCTAGCAGAGCTATATGAAAAACTACAGCTGATGGGATCTGATGCTGCTGAAGCTCAAGCATCAAAGATATTAGCTGGTTTAGGTTTTACAAAGGATATGCAAGCCCGTCCTACAAAATCCTTTAGTGGTGGCTGGAGGATGAGAATTTCCTTAGCTCGAGCACTTTTTGTGCAACCAACCCTATTATTGCTTGATGAACCCACAAATCATCTTGACCTGAGGGCTGTTCTCTGGTTGGAAGAGTATTTGTGCCGTTGGAAGAAAACTTTGGTGGTTGTCTCACATGATAGGGATTTTCTCAATACAGTGTGTACTGAGATTATTCATCTCCATGATTTGAAACTTCATTTCTATCGTGGAAATTTTGATGATTTTGAGAGTGGGTACGAACAGCGTCGTAAAGAGATGAATAAGAAGTATGATATTTATGCCAAGCAATTGCAAGCGGCTAAAAGAAGTGGAAACCAGGCTCAGCAAAAAAAGGTTAAGGATCAAGCTAAGTTTGCAGCAGCTAAGGAAAAAAGCAAGGGCAAGGGCAAGGGCAAGGTTGATGAGGATGAGGCCCCACCAGAGGCACCTCAGAAGTGGAGGGATTACAGCGTGGAATTTCACTTTCCTGAACCTACTGAGCTGACACCCCCACTTCTGCAGCTTATTGAAGTCAGCTTTAGCTACCCAAACCGGGAGGATTTCAGGCTCTCAAATGTTGATGTTGGCATTGATATGGGGACTCGTGTTGCGATTGTTGGGCCTAATGGAGCTGGAAAATCTACGTTGCTGAATCTTCTAGCTGGTGATTTGGTTCCTTCTGAGGGTGAAGTTCGAAGGAGTCAGAAGTTGAGGATAGGAAGATATTCCCAACACTTTGTGGACCTTCTAACAATGGATGAAACAGCTGTGCAGTACCTTCTGCGTCTCCATCCAGATCAGGAGGGACTTAGCAAGCAGGAGGCTGTCCGTGCAAAACTTGGTAAGTTTGGGCTTCCAAGTCATAACCATCTTACTCCTATTGCCAAACTATCAGGAGGGCAGAAAGCTCGGGTGGTCTTCACATCTATCTCCATGTCAAATCCACACATTTTATTGTTAGATGAACCCACCAATCATCTGGACATGCAAAGTATTGACGCATTGGCCGATGCACTGGATGAATTCACCGGTGGAGTTGTTCTTGTTAGTCATGATTCAAGATTGATATCACGTGTATGTGAGGATGAAGAAAGGAGTCAAATCTGGGTTGTTGAAGAGGGCACTGTCAAAAATTTCCCAGGAACATTTGAGGATTACAAGGACGACTTGCTGAGAGAGATTAAAGCTGAAGTTGATGATTGAGCTTCCTTTTCTGAAAACAATTTATTTAAAGTGACAATCTGTCCACATATATCTACATTTTTGCCTTCCTGTATTTTGCTGATAAAGATTACTTGCCTCCCGCCGATGCCGGATTTTGTCCACCCCTTCTCCCTGTTCATTTTCATGTATTCTGCTACTGAGTGTAATTTTAGGTTGCGGGAAATGCTATTAATACTTTAGTGAGACTTGTTGTTTTTGGATTACCAAAGTTTGAGAGTTAAGAATATATGGGAACATGGATGTTAAACTGTTACGACTAAATAAACATCTGCATCGTTCCAAAATTTGTTTCATAATGTTGTCTATTCAAATTTTGAAGTGCAATCCAACAAAAGGCTGACTTGGCAGAGGGGTTTGATCCACTGTTGCTGAATGGTGGGAGTGCTAGTAGTGTGGCACTGGCTGGAAGAGAGCCACTCCGGTTCTGGCTTTGCCTGCTCCGGATGGAACTTTTCAAGCTGTAGCGTGTGCTGTTGTGTAACCAACCGACGGGGTAAATACCTGTAGATTTACACTAATGAATTATGAATAAAATCATATAAGTGAACTTAACATCACATTTTAATCCAAAATTTTATTGGTTGTCTTCACTTATATGGTGTTCCAGCTTCACATTTTTACCTAATATGATACTTCACCTCACTTATACTTCAACATGTGTAACAACAGACATGGAGAGGAAGCAGCATTTGCTTGTGCAGGAACAACAGCTGTGGCAGCAGTATGGGAGGGATGGGGTGCAAGGGCAAGTGGGCTTGGCTAGAGTTGCTGGTGCTCCTGCCCCGCAAACTATGATGCCTTTCGGAATGGCACAATTTGGAGGGATTCGGCAGCCTGGAGGATATTACCCTGCAGCTTATTATTGAATTGAAGTTAGTGAGGGAGGGACTTGTTTTGAGCCAAACTTTGCGTTTTTTCGTGCCCATTCGGCCTTCGAGCTTTCTGGAAGATCGGACTCTATTTATCTGTCTTTGCGTTTGGGATATATATAAATGTTCAAAAAATATTTGAAGAGTTTCATACTTCCCAAGTTATAAACTATGGAGTATACTAGTATATATGAAATATTTAAGTCCTTATCTTTGGTCCTTCATCACTCCCTGCCGTGTAATTTTGACACAAATCTGATATTTTAATATCAATAGTGGACTTTCGGATAGTGAGACGACTACGACCCTCTAGTATCTTATCTGTCTTTTCTTTAACGTAGTTTTATATACTATGAAAGAGAAATGATGGCAACATGGTCAGTAACTAAACACGTTTCTAGAAAATGGCGGTGACCTCACATAAAAAATAAAATGACTCTTTATCGCAGAAATGTAGATCAAAATGAAAATCAACATTAAATGGTTGATGCATTGTGAATTGGTTAGTTCAAGCATGCAGTTAGTTCTTCTCAACCAAATGAAAATCCGGTTCTTCAATTTCTTGCTTTGAATAATATCTAGAAATTGTTAAATAGCATGTTAAGAGTCATATTAGTTTGTTAGACATATGCTCTATAAATAGAGCACTTTGGTCCTGTTATCTTTTATCAATTTTAATCAACACAATGAGTATCTTTTATGATTGTATGACTACAATTTGTGGGTATCACTTGCATTTCTCCTCAATTTATCTCCTCAAAATTCTGATATAACATTTAAACATTTTTAATAATGTATTGTTTGACTGTTTTGAACAAAAAAACAAACAGTCATTAAATATAATAAAATAATAATAAATATCATGTCATTATTTAATGATTAAAACAAAATAAAAAACTAAAATTTAAGATAAAAAAATTAGAGAACTTTAACATGTTAACAAAAAGTTCAGGGATTACGGTTTTGTTTAGGGATTAAAACCATAAATGTTAAAAAAATTATGCACTAAATACATAGTTTACGCTTAAAACTATATTTTTTGGGCGAAAGCTATAGTCTCCCACTGTGGAAATAGAATTTTACCCATTGAATATGATAAGGTTCAAAATCAACGATTTAGATATTTCTTTCCTTTTATTCTTTTCTATTAGTCCCATTATTCCCGATTTATCCTGCTACCGCATCTCTCTTCACCCAATTCTCGTCGCTTCAACAACCCCGACGTCTACACACTCCTTTTACAACCTCTAGTAATTTTTTTGTCTATAAAGTTACGATATCTCTGCTCTACTCCTTTGATCGTGCTCAAAACGGCACCACCACAACACAAGTGATGTCGCTGTCAAAGACCATGACGTGATTTTTTTGTTATCAAGAACATCGGCGAAAACTCAGATCTGCAAGACAAACAAACCCCTTCACAAAGTGATGTTTTGAAAAAGTTTGTCAGCTGCGGCAACGATTCGGACGGCGACGGAGGTGCGATTCCGAGAGTGTCCGAAGGGGAGCAGGTCAAAGGAAAGGTGGGGTAAAATTGGAAGGAGCGAAAAGGAATGAAGAAAAAAAAAACTATCCATTAATTTAAAAATAAGTATATAAAATGGTAGCCTTTGCCATATTTTTTGTTAAATCAACTAAAACTCGGCTCTTGTCGATAAGTATATTTTTTGTTAATAATTTGTTGCCTACAAAATTTTATATAAGAGCTAAACGGGGTCCATTACCCCCATGTAATTGCAACTTTACGAAGTTCAGGTAAACCATTTTATATGCAATCAATATGAATGTGTTTAATGAGGGACTCAGGTATCTGCCTACCTCCAAGACTCCATGTTGCTCTCTGTCATACCCTTCCCAATGTTTTCCATTATACACTTAATACAACAACATAAGCAATAAAAGCATTCAATACTTTGACTCTAGAGAATGCAGGCGTCAGGTAGCACTGGTACGTAATCAGCCTACTTCTCACGGCAGGAATTAATCAATCCAACAGTGCTTCCATGAATATAAATGAGAAAATTGAATCCATTTCATCAAGCCCTACACTTATTCAGAGAAAGGCTGTGAATCCATGCATATACGCACCAACTTTCTTTGGTTTGCCCAAAATATTCATTAACTGCAATGACGTCTTCCTTATTTGGATCTAAAGCACGCAACTTTAGTAGCTCATCTTCATCCTCAAGAATACCTAGGTCAGAAACTACTACTCTGCATGGGTTTCACGGCATGCAAGGATAAACATTGCAGCTGTGTCAGGTAACTGAGCCTCACGAAGAGCAGCCAAAGCCTCTTGCAGTGCACCAGCCGCAACATAAAAAGTCAGGGCCCTGCATTGGGTCATTCAAGATCAAATGGAGAGAATAGTCTTCGAAGAGATAAAATTTAAAGAAAGAAAAACAGTAATACCTCCAGATGTTATGTTCAGTGTGCAGGACATGTCCCGCCCATCTTTGCAACACTCTGCAAGAATAACAAAATGTAGGTTTTGTTGTAAATGAATATGTATATTGAAGTTAATTAATGTGGACAAAAACAACTGTTATCAAGAAACAGTAAGAACCTTGCATAATCTGATCCCTTTAAGTGACTAGCAGCTAAGGTTGCAGCATCAGTCCAGCACCCAGCATCTTGTAGCTGCATAAAATATGTCATTGCATTTGTCTTAGAAATTCAAGCACATTATATTGATAACTTGTCTCTTAATTTTTAAATTTGTAAAACCTAAAGAAGTATTCAGAGAATTTTTCAAAAAAATCCAGAATTTTTCCAATTTTGATCTATTTTTCAGAAATCTTTCTGAATTGAAATTGCATTAAAAAAAAAAAATGTAAGTTAATGAGTAAGGCAGGAAGGGAGGCCATTTTACATTCAGCTCGTTGAGATATATCAATCTGCTATACAAATAATCTCTTGTACCTACCTGGTCAAAGTAATTCCCATAATTGTCCCCAAGAGTATCTCATCATTCGAGCAATATGAACTCTAATATGGAGGTCTCATCGTTAAAAATTGATGATAGGAGATGCTTTATATAGCCCAATTTCTGATGCAATATAATAAAAAAAGCTACCAAACATTATTTAAAGAGGCGGGGCTTTCAAGTACATAAACCAAAACTTAATATGATGGGATTTTTAGTCATTGTCCAAACCTCAACAGGTGCATCACGAAACAAAATTAGAAGATACCTGAAATATTGTGGATATCAACCTATTGAAAACCATGAAGTAATCACAAATCTATCTGTTAATGTAGGGTGAAAATAAAGCAAACAGTTCCAGTATACCACGATGGAAAGGAAAATATAAATGTTCAGTAGATGTTTGATCAAATTGAATGGATAATTCTGCCATAGATCCCCACCAGTTTCTAGCAATCAGAGTGGTGGATGTGAAGAACAAAACGGACACGAAAGAAGCAAATTTTTTTTTTTTTTTTAAAAAGAAGAAAAATTAAACACTCAAACTGTTGACTAACACCAACAATGATCAGCATTAGAACCAACAAAAGATAGGTTGAGTACCAAAACTCCCATCATCATCAAGGATTACAACATTATACAAGGCAACATTTTGCATAATCAGCCAGGGCACTGTAACATTTACTAAGATCTCAAAGGTAGGTGACACAAAGCCTATATACCTGAACTAAAGTATGATTCCATCTTGCTAGTACAAAATTGTTGATATGACTAGGACATTAGGGCTTACAAATTTTGTATTAACACATCAGTATAGAAAGAGAAATAGAAAAAATGTGCTACCAAAAGAAGATTCAGAAAATAAACAACGAAGTAAATGATAATAACAAAAGTTTAGCTTTGAGATTCACCTTCCAGACGAAGATGTTCGCAAAGTTCTTATTGGTGCACGTTCTGGCTTTTGCATAACTCAGGAACATCTTGTTAAGGCCACTTCGAAGGCAGGTAACAACTAGCTTGTTAATACATCCCCCAGATTTTTCATTCGCTTTTGAACAACGACGAAGAAAATGCTTTAAAAACCATTAAGCTTATCTTGCAGAGAGATAAGATGCAAATAATTACCAAAATAGAAAAAAGCACTGTAACAGAAAGAAATAAACTATGCAGGGAATTAACATAAAGAAAAATCTGTTTAGACATGAGTATTGAATTATATACCCGAGTATAAGAAAATGAAACCAGTCTGGAATTTCCTAGCCATCGCAGGCCTCTAACAATACCATTATGTACTGATAAACTTGAAGCAACGGCATTGGCTGAAACATCAACAACATCTATTGTCCCACTGTGTTCCCAAAGCAACCATTGGAACAGCTGCTGCTGGATAATTTCCTCCACCTTCACATAAGTTATTTCATTAATCAACACAGGAAACAGGTATGCATAATAATCTCTATATTAGGGTAACACTATATTTGAACAAATACACAAGTTGGAGGGAAGATAAACTAACGGGCCAGGGTGGCTGTTAAAGGGGATGAACGTACGTTGGAAACTGAAGTTATTGAACAAATTAAGCTGGGAAACCTTGTCTAGCCAAATTCGTTGTTTCCAGCATCCCTATATGATGCAGAATTTCTAGCTCCTTATGTCTAGATGTAATAATATATAGACAGAGCAACATGGTCAATTTATCATGCAAGATTAATGAACACTTTGCTTAGTACCATAAAAACCAATTCTACCCCCACAAAATCATGGTATTACCATAAAAAAGTAACCGAGAAGTCAGCCTCTTGGTCACGTATAGAACGAAGTAAAATGAAATAAGGAATATAAACCATGTGTTTGTATTTAGAGTTTAACAATTACACATTGTTAGTGATTAAAAAAATGTGTAAATTGTTTTGCACAGTAATGTATAGCCAAAATTTTATTATATTTATTTAATGTCCAAAAACCAGAATTCAAATTCAAAATACACAGGAATGATACACTATATAAGACAGCTATGATTTGTCAAGTACAAAATTGATGTGAAGTTGTAGTTGAAAACGAAATATTATACACACTCATTTAATGTGCGTATATCTTGCGGTTCAATCATTATGAGTGTGTCTTATAGCATGTTTGGGTGCAAAAATTGCTTGGAAAAAACCCACGGGTGTATCAAGGATATGAGCTGGTTGGGATAGTAGTCATGACTCATGATGTGTTGGAAATGGGCAACTCTGCTATATAAAATTGGGTTGAGGTTGAACTTGATGTTGAGCATCATGCGGATAAATAGAGATTCTAGAATGTAGAATGTGTATCCACTCATTGCTTATGGTAAATGTCGTAGAAACAATGCAGTGTTGCACATGAATGACTACCATATTATCATGCTGTGGATTTAGAATCCGTGATTTAAACAAATAAAAGACGTGTGAAAATGAATTGAAATATTTGAACTAAAGAAAAGTGTATAAATGTGAACTCATGTTGATTTTTTAAATTTTTATTTTAAATGCATCCAAATATAATTAAACTAAACATTGCCTTACTATCCGATGAGGTATAATTACTATCTCCAAAACAATTGAATTGACAATTAATGTTATTTCAAACAGAAGAGAGCATGCATCCAATTTACTATTAAGCTATTAGTTTCATTTTAAGCCAAAAATAATATCAAACAGAAGAGCAAATAGGCTAAAAGTTATGGTACTAATTGTTTAGGGTGAATATCTTTTAGGGTTAATGTGTGTGGCAGCTCTGGATGGATGCTATGACAGTAGTGGTAACTTGTAAGTATATTTTGATTTGATGATCAACTTAGTGAATGTTTTAGCAGAGTATTAGTAAAGTAAAGAGTATCGTACTTTAATAGTAATGGTCTCTAATGTCAAATAATACGATTAATAATATGTCTGGACATCCGTTTCTAATAATACAAATTGACGTATATATATATTTTAAAACATGAAAAGAAAAGTAAAACTTTCAGTTCTTCAATTTGATCGCATGTTTAGTTCATGAATAAAACTTATATACAGTTCTATAGGTATTGTATGTGGTGTTATTTTGGTTGTTGTTGTCCATGAACTCTATGTAAAATTTTAGTTCATTTCAACTTCTAACGAAACACACTAAATGAGACAAAAAAAAAAAAAAAAAACAATAAATGAGTTTGGGTCAACTGACGTCATTAATTTATTACTTGTAATTCACTAATTTTCTTTTCCACTTCAGCAAGTTAAGCAAGCAAGAAAGGTGCCCATGTGAGATTTAGTTACCCTTAATTCCTTAGTTTTAACCTTAATTTTTAACGATGTCAGATTTTTTGTGGAATAAAACAATAAGCATTGACATTTTCATTGGGCTTGATCTGGTTGGGCCATAGTGGGCTTGAAGTCAATCCATAAAAACTTTTATTTTGTCCTTTAACTATTATCGTGGGATGCAGGAAAAAAAAAAGGGTGCATGGAGTAATTCCCCTATTTCAGTTGAGGTGAAGAAGAATAGAGGAAACGGAATTTTGTGGAATTGTTTCAACGAAATACTGGAAGACCTAGTGAAAACGAAAGTGATGATTGTGGGACATAAGAAAAAGAAAAGTCTTAATAGTGGGACTCAGAAGAAGAATGAAGGTAGTGATGCATACACATTTGACAAATAAAAGGGAATACTTGAAGAATAAGACGTAGACGAAATTATTGATAGTTACACTAAATTACAAAGATCAACAAAATACGTCTTAATAAAAAGTACCAAATCATATCACAATTTACTCAAAGATTATTTTCTTGCAATTTTTGTTCAAATCTTGATTTTGGAACCGGAAACGACTAAAACCAAACAGCATGAGTGATTATTACTCACAGCATGAGTCATTATTACTCATTAGAGTGAAACACAATCCACCGAAGTTGAGTTTAATGTAATAAAAAAGCATTTTATTAACCAAACACGATAACATTTCTCATTAGAATATTATCACCAATAATATGTTTGATAACTATTATATTAGAGGAAATAATTGCTTATTTTTATTTAAATTTTAAAAATGATAAAAAAAAATAATTATTAATTTAAATAAATCAAACCAAATATATAATTATTCTTTCAATATTACTACAGAATATTTTTGCAATTTTAACATTTACTAGAACCTTTGTAAATATTTTATCAAGTAATATGTTATATATAGTGACTACAATATATTTCTAAACAATCTTAGAATGATAGTTAATACAAAATAAATAGAACGTTCTTATCTACTAGAACCATCGACGATTTTTTTTAATTCTTTTTTTCAAATCAATATCTATTCTATAGCTGGTGTGTGCTGCAAATTATAAGTAGCATGGCTTTGATTGATTACTTTATTTTGGAGAGAATCTAGTATCCCCTTTAATTGAAAACATGGTTTCCCAACTTGAATTTTCACGGAAATAGAAATAAAAAAAATGGAGTCCCATAGACGAAATGAAAAGAGTGATGAGCCGAAGTTGGGTTGAGAATCTCCGCATGTAGCCAAGTAGTGACGGTGAGGAGAGTGGTGTGGGAAGTTACTTTTCCTTGCCACATTTGTCTTTAGCCTTGGTACTTATTTTGCTTATGCCCCCGCCATAAATCATAAAAAATGAATTGAAAGGCAACAAAAGTTGGTACAATCCCTACTACTACCCATACCATCAATGATATGACATGTTGATAAAATTTAATTTCACATTATTAGATTAGATACGCTCACTTGACGCACTTATATTAATAAATATTTTGTTTTGTTCACCGGCTTGTATCTCGGTAACCTCTCATTTGCTTCTTTTGACTAGTATGTTCCTTTTTGGTTGTTTTCTCGAAAAATGCCCTTAGCTTTTTGTTTGTTTTTGGCTGTCTATCCAGGAGATGTCCCGAGTATCTTATACATTTTTGTTAATATATATATATATATTTACATATTTTCCAAAAAAAAATGATATGACATGCATGATGCATGTGTTACATCTGCTCTCATCCTGGCCAAGTAAAAAAGTTAACAAAGCCAAACAAACAAAAATATCATATATTTTATTTTGTGTGTGTAGTGTAGACTTGGGTCGAGGTAAAGCTGTGTAGTGTGTGTGTGGATACTGATTAGCCAGAGACTAGTGTATCCCTTTCAATTGGTAGTACTCATCACAATTATTTATTGCTAATATAGTAGTGGTTGGCGGATATGGTAAAACTGTATTATTTTTTTATGTATATACTCCAAAATGCTAGTTTGAATGTTGTGGTCCTATCAACATTTAATACTAGTAACTCAAAACAATCGTGACAAATAAATAGCTGAAAAATGTGTAACATATTCAATACTTTAGAGAAGTTGGCTTATGAATTGTATGATTATAACAGGGGTATGGACATAGATAGCTATTCATGATCCCTGCCACCATATCTGTTTTAATTTTATTTATTATTTTTGAAGTTTGTCTTGTAATATAAATTAAAATGTGTTGTACTTTGGAGTTTAATGAGCATCAAGTACCAAGTAGAAACAGGGAAGGGTGAGGGTGAGGAGGAGATTACTCACCCACTGTTGAAACATTAGGCTTTTCTTTTTTTTCTTTTCCAAGTACTGTACCCCCCAAAGGAAAAAAGATAGAAGTTGGAAGTGGGATGCTCGAGGCTTACATAAAAACTGAAAAAGGAGTTTGGCTTTGTGCAGCCGTTGTCAAGAGTGGACGTGACATGAGAGAGTGGGGAAGGCCCATACAGCGTCAGTGTTATGCCAAAGGCTGTTTTCATCACATAAAGGGGATTATTTACAGCGCCGAGGGTGCAGAATGTACCCGTTTACCCATCAATGTGTTCACTGCACATTCAATGCACAATATAAATAAATATATCTTCCCAAGTCATAAATAAATCAATTTTACTTACTAGACACGGGTCAAGGTGACTCACACAACGTAGTCATAGACATTAATTTCTACAAGGGCTGACCCACCAACATAACAATTGAAAGACAACCATGTGCACGTTGTAGGTGGCAACAAGAGCCTAGCACAACTGAAATAACGATGTTTGTCCCCGGAATAAAAGCATGAGTCACGGTAAAACAAAAATTAACCCTAAGGGTAAAAAAAAAAAAAAAAAAGGAGAAAGAATCTGAGTAGCTTTATTAAGGAAGAATAAGGGGGGGAGGGAAACTGATGTAACCGGATTCTCTTGGGCTAACTTTATAACGAAGTTGATATTAGTTATGTTTTGTCATTTTCCTTGGCAGTGTTCATGCTGGGTGAAGGGTTGTGTGTACGAATATGCTGGCATTGGAGATGGATGTGCAATTATGTAAAATAGATAATAATGCATTGCATTGTAATGGTAAGATAAAGTAATGTTATGTAACAACAACAACCAACCCAATATTAAATATGGGTGAGGGCATGGCATTGGGAAGGGGAGAATTTTAATGGGACTTTATTATACAGGTACTTTTTGATAGTAACCTAACTCTCCCACTCTCCTTTTCTCAAGAGGTGTGACCAGACCCCACCCCCCTACACACACAAAGGAGAAAAGATTGAACACTAACATCAAACAACAATCAAAAGACCTTGGTAATGGTAAACCCTCTAAATTATTGGGGAAGGCAAAAGAATGAGAAAGAAAGGTACCCTTCTCTCGCTACTCCTCCTACCCCAAACAAAACTGTCCCATTACAAATTGTGGAATGAAGAGAGAATGGCAACACAAGTGAGTAGTAGTATAGTAGTAATTGACCCATCAAACAAACAAACACAACCCATGTATTTGTTATTGTTGATAAATAGAGTGAGTGAGTGAGCACTGTGTTGTGTACATAGTAGTGTGTAAACTCCCCCCAACAGACAGACACGCCACTCAATTATTTCTGTCCATTTCTTCTTCCCATATTGTTCTCGTGTGTTGTGTGTGTCAGTGTTTTGGGGGGGGGTGTGTGTGTGTGAGAGTGAGAGAACAAGAGAGAAAAAAAGAAAAAAAAGTGTCTTGGGGCGGTTTTGGCTTGGGTTCAACACTTTCATTTCGAAGATGCCGCGCCCAGGGCCAAGGCCTTACGAGTGCGTGAGAAGGGCTTGGCACAGCGAGCGCCACCAACCCGTGAGAGGTTCCATCATTCAGCAGATTTTCAGGTTTTGGGTTCTTCTCGTTCCCCCACCCCCCCCCCCCCCCCCCCCCCCCCCCCCCTCCCTTTTTTTTCTCGCGCTTGTGCATTCCTCTGACTCTATTGCACGCCATGTGTTTGATTAGGGTCGTCAATGACGCTCACAGCCCCGCGACCAAGAAGAACAAGGAATGTCAGGAGAAGCTCCCCGTGGTGGTTCTCAAGGCCGAAGAAATCATGTACTCCAAAGCCAATTCCGAGGTTTTTCTCTCGTTTCCACAAATGCTTGCGGAATGCGGTGGTGGATTCTTAGATCTTTCACTGTGTTGGGTGAAACCCCTTTTGCTTATTTTTTTTGTGATTTGGTTGTTGCTTAGGCAGAGTACTTGAATCCTGACACGCTCTGGGACCGCCTCAATGATGCCGTTAACACAATCATACGGAGAGATGAGTCCACCGAGACAGGAGGCCTCTTGCCCCCATGTGTTGAAGGTACTTCCATTTTTTCATCTTCTGTGGATCCACTCTTAAGTGGTCTGTCTCAAAATCCTATTTTTATGTGTCATTGTGTAGAGATTAGTAGCTTAGAGCTGCCAGTGATGTGTTTTTGTTTCTTTGGTTTTCTGGGTCCATTCATGGTGTTGATCACAGCTGCACTTAACCTGGGATGCAAACCCGTGAGAACTTCCAGAAGTGATCGGCACAATAACCCAAGGACTTACCTTTCTCCAAGGATTCAACAACCTCCTTCTCTGCCTCCTAAACCTGTTGTGGGGAATCCCTTGAACTATGCAAATGTCACAACTTCTGCTGTGTCACCAATTCCTGTGCCAGATTCTACCCACCAAAATAGCAGGCTCACGGCTCCCTCTAACTACCCTTTCTCAGAAGGTATCCCTTCTGGTCATCACCAGCCATTGACAATGGAAGCTAGGCCCTCATTGAACTTGGGTTCAGTTTACCCTTTGTATTATGGTTATGAAGCCAGAGAACTTCAACCTAGGACGACTGCAAGAGATACCACGTGTTCTGATACAATCTTTGTTGGCAGACCAGTCATTCCAGTCCATGAGCCTTCAGGAATTGGTCTATTGGAAAACTTCTCCTATGATAGATTCCATCACGTTGCAAACAGAATGAGAAAAGAGACTGCTGTTGGCATTCAGGAGGCAGCACCAGATAGGGAATGTGACTTGTCTTTGAGGTTGGGTCAGTGTCTGCATCCGTGTTCAAGCAGCAAAAGTAGTTCAGCACATGAAGTAGATGATGTTGGTTTAGGAGTTTCACCGGAAAGCAGCAAGTTTAGCCATTTATCCTTGCAGAGGAATAAAGAGTTCTGTTTTTATCCTAGAGAGGCAGGTTATGGCACCATTGAGTCCACTTCTGATAAATGTAATGTGGAGGGTGAAGATCAGAACTTAGAGGCAACTCTTCGGAAGCGCAAAGCACCTTTAGGTGGTAACAACGAGGAAGATGGGCAATTTTGCCGGAATCCAGGGGTCCCGTCCAATCGTTTTACTGGTAGGCCAGGTTCGTAGACAGTTTCTTGTTGTATCATAGTATATGCATTTGCATTTCTAGATGGATGAATGATCCAAAATGTTGTTTAATCCTCTTATGTAGACTCTCTTTATGTGTAGCTCTGATTGTGAAAATTTTTAGAAGCTGGCGTTGTCTTACTAATTGCATTTTCTGCCAATGGGAACTGTATATAAAATCTAAGTTTGCTTTGCTTATTTTCCACTTGGCTATGAAAAAATTAGAAGAGGGAAAAATAAAATGGGAACTTCTGAAATGGGGTGTATAAAAGGAATTATATCTATTTCCTAGTAAAGACTAAACAAGTCTAATTCAATTTTGATGCATGGCAAAAATATGACGGGTGTGTAATGTTAAGCCTCTAATGTGTTAAGATATTAAATCATAAGTTACATGTCCCAAGGTGTGTTTCAATTATGCAAATTCTCAATAGTGGTTCATAAATCATAGCGGTTCAGACTCTAATGTGTTAAGATAAAATCTCTATTTTTAATCAAGATTAGCTTCTGGCTTTCAGCGGTGTCTATTTATGCAAATTCTCAAAAGTTACATGTCCCAAGGTGTGTTTCAATTATGACGTTGTCAGTGGCAAAATAGAACAAACTTTTGAGATATTAAATAATTACGGAACAGTGATTCTACAATAGTACAATGCACCCTCAAGAACTATATCATTGATGCACCAGCTTCTCCAGCCATTGACTAAGCTGTTTTTATGCTCTGATAATTGAAATATCATTCTAATAGTATGAAGATGCCACTTTAGACGCCACCAACTCTAGCTTCCTAAAACCATATCCGAATCATAATTTTAAAATCCGGGGTAGGAAGCAGAGATGGTAATATTGTGAGAAGACATGTTAATACTGTGAAATGGTGAAAGTTATGATTTTGTTGTCAAGGGCTTGTCAAAATTGTTAAGGGTTTATTGTCTGATTAGGAAAATGTCGAATGTATGTGTGTTTCATTTTTTAGGGGTAAGGGTGAACATAAGAGAGAAAATTAGTGAATGTAACAAGTGTTGAAATGATAATGAAAAATGATGAGATGAGAACAAAAACTGATTATCTGTTTGGACAAAAAGTTGATGTGGAGGGATTAGCTTTTGACCAAAATCTGAAAAGGAGCTCTTTCACTTTGTAGAAAGGAGGTGGGATATTGTTGCCTACCATAAACAATCTGAGCATCAACATTAAATACATGCTCTGCAATGTGGATCAGAAATGCAATTATTTCTTAAGAGTGCCTTTACACCTGTCAACTATTGAACTGCTCGGCTAAAGATTTGCTCAAGATCCTGTGTACTAGTCGGATCCATGGACCACATTTAGCAGTTTCCTTGCTTGGATAATGGATATGAACAAGGAATCAGTTTGAAGTCTATCCGTTCAATTGCATTAGGGAGTGAGTGAGTTTCAAGACATGGTAAAGAGATAATAATAATAAACTTTGAGATGTCTTTTGGGATGATTAGCATAATTTTCTGCCGTACCCGGGGCCGATTTACAATTGGCTTTTGCTCCCTTACATTTTGGTGAATTGACGTCTAAACCGCTAATTAATAGTAGTCTTCTACCACAAAACTCTTTACTTTTGTTTTCATAAGTAATATTTTGTTAATTCCAATTATTATTTGACTTGTAAGGCCATATTAAAATTCCCTCTACACCACGAGTACATGGCTCGAAATTATATTAACTTATCTAAAACATGTGTTCAAGGATTGAGTATGGAATTTGTGTTAAATATTTAGAGAAACATATTTATTGCATACAATAGTCTTTTATTCGATCCAAACAAATTTGCTTTTTAGATATGATACATATGGCTCTGTAAAGTGATAAACTTTTGTTGTACATGTCAAGTAAAAATTTAATGAATGTGGCAGGCAGGCGTCTAAAGTAAAAATAAAAATCCTTTTAAAATGGAAGATTTCATCAAATGGGAAAAATTCTTGGATGGTAAAGCAAAAACTTATCGTGAAAAAAAAAAATTAGGGGAAGACATGGTGTTAGGCAATCTCTAAACTAAAAAAACATTTACGAAAATACTTAATATTTATTTATACCTTGTGAGAGATAAGAAGAGGTGAAAGATAAATAATTGATACATTGATAATTTAATATAAAAAATAAAGAGAAACAAATAAATAAAACTGTTAGATAGGATATTTGTAAGTTTCCAAATGCTGTTGAATCCTCATTAAAAAGTTGTGACAACATCAAAATGAATCAATCATGATATGGAAAATGAAATATCTTCATGGCTGGCTAAAGTCTATGGATCTTAAAAACAGTTCTTAAAGATTGTCGTGTACGTTTTATTTTAAATAATTTATTATAAATTACACATTATAATAACAGTATTTATACTGAAAAAATGGAATAAAAAATTATGAATTTATCATAAGTATTTAAGTCAATTATTAATAAAGGTATTATCAGAAGGAAAAAAGTAATGATCTCTTGGTTTTTTTTTTTTTTTTTTTTATATTCTCTCCACTTCATAATAAATATAGTTTTTGTTTTTTTTAACTTACTATAAAATAGATGAAAAAATATAGCAATTTTATAAAATCAAATTTATCATCAATCTTTTGTGATGGAAAAAAAATGTAACAGGGACATTTTAAAAAAATTAGTTATATTAAAAAGTTAAAATAAGACTTATTTTTTCTTACACAATACTTATGAGCCAAAGAGAGTAACATATTTTAGGATAAATTGAAATATTGAGAAAGTATTTTCTACAAAATTCTTTGATGATATAAGTTGATTTTATGGCACATGATTAATTTAATACATTCATTTCTCACAATCCTGAGTTTACGCATAGGATTTTTTTTTGTTTTGTTTTACAGCATACGATTTTAGTTTTGGGGTTATTATAACATATATTTATTTTCTCTTTTGCTTCATTTTCATTTCACTTTCTGCTAAACATCTTTCTTTTTTCTTTTTTTTCTACTACATTTATTAGTTATTACACTTATTATTACTTCTTTTTTTATCTTTTTCGTCTTGTCCTCCAAATTTACACAAAATGAGATTCACGTTGAGTATTATCCTCCTTAGTTTTGTCAACGTCATGCAGTAGTAACTGTTTCAAATTCAATTGTTTTGCAAACTTGCATTACTACGTATCCTGAAGCTGGCATACATTGATAGCTATATGTGTGCTTAATGAGGTTATCATCATTAGTCACACTCAAAACACAGCATATAGACAATTTACATCAATCAAAATAATATTGATGGATCTTGTTGCCTGGGGATTGATGTAACTTGGCACCTTCACAAACGAATGAGATGAGGATGGAGCTTCCGCTCAGTCTTCTCTGCATTGATTTCTTGAATGAAAATGGCATGTGGAGATTGAGAGTGAGAATGATGGGACAAATCTTTTTAAATTTTGCTTTAAATAGACCTAGTATGTTTCCTAAATTTGTGGCTTCATTATCTACTGCGAATCGAATTTCATTTATGGTTTGGCATGAATAAAGTCTAGTTCAGTCTATACCATTTTGTGATGAGAACTATTCCACCCCCTCCCCCCTCTTCCACTTCTAGTAACAGTTTGTTTTAGAAACAAGAACCTTTAATAACTTAGCAAACTTGTCATGAGTACAGTGAATATTTGTAAAATTGATTTTGTAAAATTAACTTTGGACTAGCGTGATTTATGTTTGTGTGATCTTATTCTACAAGCAAGTTAATAGAAACATAATATAAAAAAATAATTCAACAAAACTATTTAAAATTATTTTAACTCAAATAATTATGGACTCAAAATCAATTTCTTAACACATAACTAAATAAGTAAAATTTATCTAAAATAACGTTAGTTGATTTTTTTAAGATGATTTTATATTATTTAACATGAATCTGAACATGCTATTAGTTTTAAATAAATTAATAGGTATAAGATTTCATATAAACTAATGATTTATACTTTTAAAAGGACTACGTATAAATATTAAACTATTATTATTATTTATTTAAATTGTTAAGGGTGAGTTTTTAAAATAATATAAAATTCAAAGGATTGAAATTTATTTGAAGATTCTTCTTGAGATTGAATTACCTACCTCTAAATAAACTTTTTAAAAAAATGAGGGAAAATAAACTTTCAATTAAGTTATATATTTTATGCAGATTCAGCATGGCAGAATATGAGTCCAAAATCATGTTATTGACCAAACAATGAATGTAAGTTAAGTTCAATTGACTAACCAATATCTGAACAGTAGTCGCCCAAAGCGTAATGGATCCAACAGCACGTCATTAATAAATTGGCCTAAGCAAAGGCCCAAGCCATTTAACCCCATAAACAAGCCGAACGTGAAACAAGCTGACATAAAAAATATAAAAAAAAACATTGAATCAACACCATTGGATCCAATAATATCAGCTCAAACATAACAGGAAAAAAAAATTACATTATCAATAATTATAAATTTCCCAAATATAATTTTTAAATGATTATTATAAAAATTTGGAAACTTCTTATATGTAACAACATACATTTTATAATAAACGAAGGTTCAACGAGGTAATGATTACAAATTAATCTAAGTTACGATGATGACAATTTAGTATATAGTCTAACTAAATTGGTTGAATCGGTACATTAGTTATTATAAATTTTTATTGCATGTCTTTGACTATAAATATACTGAGTAAAGGTTTAATATTTATATGATTTATTTTATTTTAAAAAAAAATTATATTACCTTTAAATATTTTTAGTTGAAGACCAAAAAATTAATACATAATTATTCAATAGTCTTTTAGTTGTTAATCAAATGGGAAGGGGACACAACCTTTGCAAGATTATTTAAATCTCTCACACACTTCAGTGACAGGTTGCACGCGACTAAGTAAATCAAGTCATAAAAAATGAAACCAAAGAATTAGAATAGTAGAATGCACTAAACCAAAGAATTTATATTTTATTGGTGTGGTGTGGATAACTTTATTATTATTTTCTTTTTGTGTGTGTGTCTAATACCATACACTGAATTAACTCATATGACGCTCCACAAAGTTAATTAATATAACAAATGCAAAAAACTCAACGTGTTTTATTCTTCCATTAAATGTACTTTAAAATCTATACTTGTATTGTATGTCCTCGTCATGGTGAGCCAAATTCTGTGCTTTTTAGTGGGCACGGAAGGCCAATGTGAGTGAGAGATTTCTTTTATTGTTTCCTATTCTAAACTTTAGAAGAACCTTTAATTTTAACTAATGCTTTTTATAATGTAAATACGGGTTGACATGAATGGATAAAGATTTGGTATGAAAATCAATTTTCTTATCATAAGTGAAAATTAAGTTATGTACTTTAATTTTAAGAGAAGTAATATATATATATATATTTTTTTAAAAATAAGATGCATAAGCTAATTTTAATTTTTAAGAAAAGTTGGATTTTTTTTTATCTCTTCTCCTATAAATGTTAATTATGGAATTTATTTAAAGTGGACTAAAATCATAATTTTTTAGGATTCTACATATAAAAAAAACAAAAATCGTTACGTGTTTGTCTGGTTAATGACTAAATGTTAGTTAACTTTTTTTTTTTTTTTTTTTTTGTCTTTGTGTAATGTCTATTCTGCATAATTATTTTTTGTTTAAAGTAATATAACGAAGACGATTTATATGCTTACAAAATTTAATTTAGAAATAAGTTTATAATAAAATTCAATAACATAGATTAAAGCAAAAATTCCATTTTTTTTATACTTTAATGTCTTTAAAAAAAGTTACTCAATTTTGATTCAATATTTTGATGTAACTCTCGTGCATTTTGTGTGTGCATCCAAATTCCAAAACACAACAATAGTTGGCAATACGCGTGCATTGCTGAATATTTTTCAGTTCCTGAAAAACAAGCTCGCTCAAATTCCACTTACAGCTGCTTCATTTTGACTTTGAACAATATGCAAAACAAAACATCTCGTTGACAAAACTAAATATTCGTTTCTAGAAGTAGTTCTCTGTTCATTTATTAAAACATTTTTTCAGCCTGTATGAAAATTGAAGTCTACCATTGGGCGCTTTTGATCATGTACAACATGAACACCAGCACTCTTACAGTTTTACTCTCTAATATATAATTCAAACACTAAAATATTGATAAAACAATTAACAATATAAAGAAATGGCAACACTGAGGCATCTCCTCCTTCAATTGAGTCAAATGCTACCCAGACTTCTCCTTCCCGGATGTATTGCCGTTTAGCAAGGGCGTGTCTTATTCATTCTTATAATCAAATCTCAAGTTTTTATTATTTACATTAAAGCCGGCATCTTCATAATGCACTTGGGTCTTGGGGAGAATATAATTCAATAATGTTTTTGTTTTTATTTCTTAACATTATAAATTTATGAAACATCTTCAAAAATCCCAGCTAAAAAATCAACTCCAGTCAAACATATAAATAAAAACAAACGATGCCACTAATCAAAGCTTGCATTACCAAACCTAGTATTTCCAAAAATATGAAAAATTTATGACCCAAGCCTGAATCTGAAAACAAAAATGATACCCTCTATGGCTCTATCTATGTATTCTCGACAAAATGACCAACCCACTCTGCCACCCACACCTTCTAATTTTTCCAAAACTCACACTTCCTCGTCACGTCATAAGAGAAGCTCTGCAGGTCTGATTTAATTGCTATAGAACCCATCTTTTATTGCCAACGACATCACCCCATATGATCTTTCTGCTTCATATGAAACCACACAAACTTATACACCCCAATATAGTTAACCACAAACTATGTAGTTACTTTCTTAGATACAAAGTAATGTGTGCATACCTTTTATTTAAATAAATAAACTGGTCCTGCATAAGATGCCGAAATCAGGACGCAGTCCCAGATACCTAATACTTCTATTAAATTAAACTGGTGGGGGTTTCTCTAATTAACTAATTTATAATCATTCATGAAAAGAAGAAAATTGGGAGCCCTTTCTCTACGCGTGGAAGCCCATGAACAAAATACTAATCTGATCAGAGGGTCAAGAAACCATCTTTCCAAGTCATTAACTCACAATGACATACTAAATTAATGATTTAAGTGCATGTGGCAAATCTAGCCAAACACTGATATACACGACAGCGAAAGGGACAAGCCATTTCCGTTGAAAAAGTTGATAGTCGTACGTAGATGACTTCTGGATGTCACGCTTTCTTTTGCCAAAATTAAATTATTTTTCAAAGAGGGCAAGTTATCAACCTCGTCCGTTATAATTCAATAATCAAACCCAAAGGTCTCCAAATTTATTTTGATTGCGAAAGGCGTTGCGAATTTGTTCACCACACAAATATTTATCTCAATTCCAAATGTATGTACTAGAATACAGTACAGAAAACTGTAGCCGATGAAGGGAAATTAAATAGAAGCTAACTTTATTGTCACCCTCAAAAAAAAAAAAAAAAAAAAACAACTGAATTCAGTAAAGATAATCAAAGAGCGAACAATCCTAAAAAATAGAATAATCTGGCGTGTCTAATAGAAAAAAGCCGCGGCAACTGAAAGAAGGGTGGCGGAAACTCCAAGAACTCCGAGAGATGCAGCACCAGAGTTCTGTGGGGGAGGACCGACAGCATCTGCTGGAGAAGGGCTAGAAGGAGTGATAGGGGTGGTGGGGGTGATGGTGGAGGAAGGCGGGGTGGCGGTGCTGCTGCCGGTGACGTTGATGGAAAGCTTTTGTCCTCCCAAACAGTGGCCCGGAATTCCACAGATGTAGTAATGTTCACCGGATTTGCTAAGGGTGACTCTGGCCGGTGGAGTGGTTAAAGTGGAGATAGGAGAGGCTGAGCTGCAAGAATCGTAGTTGGCCTTTGTCACCTCCTCTACGTTGTGTGCATTTGATGGGTAGTTGAACACTGCAAAACACACCGATGATGGTTCGAATCATTACTTTATTTTGTAGGATGTGGGAATTGATTTAGTTAAGGGTAGATGATGACTTACCTAGGACGTCTCCAACCTTGAAGTGTTTGCCAGAGGCCCAAGCTCTGTAAAAGGAAGCGTTGCCAGGAACAATCCAGCCTGCGGTCTCTCCAACAGTGTAAGTAACTGGTCGTCCAGAGGAAGGGCCAGGAGCAGGTGCTGGTGCAGACCTTGATGGAGGACTGGGGCTAGTGGCTTCTGGTGCTGGTGCTGGTGCTGGTGCTGGTGCAGCTTGAGGAGCAGGGGAAGGAATGCTAGAAGAAGCTCTTTTAACGTTAATTGCCACTTTCTGACCAGCGGAACAGTGTGTTCCAAAGGAGCAAATGTAATATTGTTCCCCTGTTTCGTTCAGGGTTACGGTGGCTGGACCGGAGGTCAGGGTCAAAACGGCGCTCCCACCGTTGCACGCGTCGTAGGCTGATTTCGTTACCTTGGCCACGTCGTGTTGGCCGGTGGTGAAGTTAAACACTGCAAAAAAAAAAAAAAAAATTAATAATAATAAGGAAAGAAATCCAAAACTTTTAAGTCTACAGGCCACACATGTAACCATGATTAATTAAGCCAATTCATAAAAAAGTTTTCCAGTTACAATACTAGTGAAAGTTTTTGCTTACCGAGAGTGTCGCCTACGGTGAAGGTTTTGTTGGAAGCCCAGGTGGTGTAGGTGGCGGCGCCGCCGGGAGGAATGATCCAGCCCGTGGCGTCACCGACCACGTGCCTGGTTTGTGCTGCTGAGCCATGGAGGAGGGTGGCTACTGCAAAAAGAAGAAGAAGCAAGTTTCTTGACATGGCTATGTGTTCTTGGAGGTGAGGTCGCCCCTGTTTGATTCTAGGACTAGATCTTTTGTTTTGGTTTTTTCTTCTTGTTCTCCTTTTGGTGAAAGAACTTCTGACGTTGAAGGCCATGCCTTTTGTTGCTATTTATAGGAAAAAGGAGATAGTGCCATATATGACCCGTTACGCATGGCTAAAGTTGTTCTAAAAGATTATTTTTTTTATAGATTATAAAAGATTTTTTTTCTGAATTAGATTAAAAATTATTTAATATAGACTAGATATGATCATTTCAGTTTAGATAATATTATTACGTAAAAAATGTTTAGATAATATTATTTGTAAAGATTAAAAGGTTGTTTAAGAGAAGAGAATATTATTTAAGAGCATATTTTATTTAGTGTTAGATCTTGAGTTCAAGATTTTATTTTTATTAGATTTTTTAATAAATAAGGTTAATAGATCTTCCCCTAAAATAATTTTTTTTCTAATTTTCTCCCCCTAAAATCTTAATATGAGATATATCATTAAAAAAAAGAAATTAGATAGATTTTCAATCTTATGTGGTATTATAAAATTTATCAAAAAAATAATCTAAGATCCTAATTTGAGATGTATCTATTATAAATTAAAAGATTTT
>PYAF01002171.1:302998-326138 GCA_007407185.1 Glycine tomentella | reverse complement strand
TTTATTTTTTTATACGCGTAGATTATCTTATGAAAATATTACTTTAGATAAGGGTTTATTTTTATTTTGAATGAGAAGAATTTATTTATTTATTTTTATTTTGAAAACATGAGAGTTTAATCTTTTTGTTAGCTAAAAATATTATTCAATAGTATAAGATTTTTCCTTTTTTGATAATTTATCATCGGGAACAGTATAAAATATTTTTAAGTTGCAAACACATTCTAATTAAATTGTTAAGATAATTTATAAAAAAAAAAGTTAAAGATAAATGATTGAGGTAGTTAACAAATTGAGCCACATTTCTAGAGTCTTCTTTTTGGTTATTATAATATTGACACAAAATAGTATGCACTAAATTTCTTAATAATCAATATTTGTTAGAAAAACCAACTTACCCAAATTTTAGTAAGGTTTTTCTTATAGATCAGAATTTGTTCATTTACACCAAGACTTGAAGAATTCAAACTCAGGTTATATTAGTTCATAGAGAGCATTATTTAGCATGGATTCATGAAACAAAGTCGTGTAGAAATTTGAAGTGTGAGGTATTGGGTGTGAAGGTGTGTGTCATTAGTTAGGTCAACAAAAATTAGTGTGATTGTAGCATAGTTGCAGGCTGCCGAGATTTGAGACTTCCATAAACGTATATGAATGGCCGCGTGACATGAGAAGATCTCACCAAATCAATTTGACTTGTAGCGTTTACTAGTCTCCATGGACGCGGTGGAGTCAATTGTGCATTTTTTTCCATCTTTATTGCAATGAAATAATGAAATTGAAGTTATTGATAAAGTAACACCAAGAAATTGCACAAAGAAAAAGCATTTCGTTATGGCCCACTTCTTTGAGAATGAGCACAAAGAAGGATGCCTGAGAAGTTGGATGGAAAATTCCAAGATGGGGGAGATTCCAGTTTCCATGGAGAGGGTAATGCTCAGGCGGACGGAGTGCCCAGGAAAATTTTATTAATATAAATTTTATTATTTATGTATATATTAAAAATTAAAATAAGATATAATATTTTTTAATATTGTATTAAAAAATAAGATAGAATATTTTTAAGATTAGATGGTATAATATAAAATATTTTTAAGATTATATTGAATAATATAAAACATCTTTAAGATTGTATTACATAATATAAAATATCTTTAAAATTGTATTGCACGATATGATAGAATATTTTTAGGATTGCATTCAAAAATTGGTTAAAATCATATGCTTAAATTAGTATAAATAGAAATATACTTTTGTGTTTATAATATGCATTTCATTTCAAATAATATTAAAGCTTTAAGAGTTTATGTTTGCATCATTAAAAGAATTGTTGTGAGATCATATAAAAGCGTGTAACAAGTCTGATTCTTCAACTCTATATTAGGATTTAAAGGTACCTATTTGCTTAAGGAATAGAAGTGTAAAGGTAACCATTTTATTGTATTCTTCTTCTTGACTTTGGAAGAGGTCGCAGCTGGAAAACTAGGATACCAATTTTAAGATTAATCATCCAATTTAAACGTCATAATTTTTTATCCAATTGGATTTTCCACGCTAAAATTGATTGTGTCTTTTTTATCTTTTATATCAAGCCATCCTGTTTGCAATTTGCTTTGATGATTATTTAATTACATGTATTGAAAAAAAAATTATTTTAAGTTTTACATAAATTCAATTTAGATAATTTTAACGATATGAAAATATGTAGAATAAAAGTTAAATAAAATATTAATTTTTTAAAATTAAATCTGTATTATTTTTATAATATTTTTATTTATGACATAATTTTTTTTATATATTCACCCCTTTTCGATAAAATTTCTACACGAATGAAATGCTCACGTGAACGTGAGAGAGAATTTGTCAAACCACGGTTCAAGCTTTGATATTGCAAATCTAACAATATTATTGGAAGGACACTGCACAAACTTTCAAGCATACGAAACGCCGTGCTTTGATGTTTTCTACTAGGATACAACATGTAATTTTAGCTATTTTTCATTTTTTTCCTCCATCAAAAGACTTTTTCAGTTTCTTTTAGTCTATTTTTAAATTCTAAAAATTGAAGTCCACTTGTGTTTACTTAATTTTCCGCCCTTTGAACCTCCTTTTAATAGATGCATACTCCTTTAGCTTTTCTTTTTTCCTTTGTTAAATAGAACGTGTTACTTTAGTTGATTTTTTTAAGGAGTACTGTGAGCGCTTTTAAATATTTGACTGCAACATGTATGTGGAAGTTGATGCGTCAATATCTTATTACTTCATTGGGGTGAGTTTCTATTTTTATTAATATTATTTTGTTCCTTTTATAGGGTGTTTATATAATTTATTTTATCTATGTAGTAATCCTTTATATATAACAAATTGAAATAATTATTTTGAATGAAAGTGTTTTTATGAATTATTTTTAAAAAAAAGTATTTTTAAAAGTTTTCTTAAATAAGTCTTTTAAAAGATTTCTTTATCATCTTAACCCTTTTAATATAGGAGTATTATTTTCATTTTATTTTAAAAATGAATTTTAATATTTTGAAAATTATCAATAGTTAAAATTAGATATAGTTTACCCTGCAAAATTAAAGATGAGAGAAGCAAGATAGTTTAAATCAGTCAAGGTAAAAAGTAATTTAAATAACTAAGTCAAAAGATAGAAAGACAAATAAATGAGATTAAGATGATTTATCCCTAAAAATCAAATAAAATTCAGGCTATGTTTCTAAGCTTCAGGGCATTTGGGAATTTTCAGTTTGTTTAAAATTTAAATAGGGTGCAGGTGGAAAAATGGAATGCAGGAAGTAATAGCCAAAATACAATAAGCAATTTAATCACTCTGCCCAGTTATAATTAGGTCCAATTAGATTGGGCTGTATGTTTGGGCCTTGTTGCTGCCCCACTATCATTGTCAGTGAAGGGGCTCTTCAATTCTTTAAAAAAAAAAAAAAGAGAAATATAAAAAGAAGATGAATGAGACATAAAAAAAGGAACAAAGACAGTAACTTGATGATAATTTATTTCCTAAAAAATGAAAATTCTGATTTAGTACTTAAACCTGTAAAAAGTACAATAATTTCATCATGTCCTTAGGTTTATAAGATCAACATATTATTAAATTGTAAAATGGTTTCACGGGATTCAGCCAATTGTCTGGATCGTGGGATATCATTGAGAAATAGGAATCTGTGTTATCAAAAGATTTCCTGCGATTCTTTCTAGTATTAATGACTAAATCAGAAATTTTTTATCTTTCAAGAATTAAAGTATTATTGACTTACAAATAAGGACCAAAATAATCATTTATAAAAAATAAAAATAAAAACAAAGTAGAATTCACCACGAGAAAGGGAAAGAGGCATAGAGCAAAAAGTAAAAGTTGTAAGAATCTTTGTAGTAGTAGAGTAATAGTATATTTGGATATAAGTTTCTTTAAAAATACTTCTAGAAGAAGAAAAAAAATAAAATAAATTTTTCCATAAGTTAAAATGAGTTTTTTATTAGTTAATTTATAGATGTCATCTCATCTTTTAGAGAAGTTATATCGATGAGTTTCTAAAAATTAGCTAATGAAAAATTTATATCTTTTTATTTTCTTCTTTTAGAAGTGATTTTAGAGAAACGTATCGAAACAATCCTAAGAAAAGGCAGAGAAGAGGGGGCGGAAAATCTTAAAATAAAAACATTCAGCAACAATTCTTTTTCGTAAAAATCTTCTCCTTACTTTTATTGCATCAGGTGTAATCTTGTTGAACCACGCACCAGCCTTCAACCCAACACATGATGACTACCACCCCACTCCACCAAACAAGTGCATCTTACACATGAAAGAGATTGTTGCAAATCAAAGTTATTTTCATTGTTACAGTGCTTCTTATATTTTTTGTTACAGACAGTGCTTCTTATATAACTATGGTTAAAATAGTTTTTTTTTTTTTCATTTTTCATGAGTTCCGATACCAATATCTAAAAAGAAACATAATATTTCATAACTATTAATGAAAATGAAATAAAAAAATAAAAAGATCTCTAATCAAAAGTCTTAAATTTCCTTTCGTATTGATTTCAATAATCAAAATTATCTTAGGTTCCTTCTTAATTAGGTGACACGAATTTAAATTATCGCCACCACTTACATCCTACTATACCATATCACATTAAATCTTTTGCCTCCTGTCATTCTCTATACTCTATGCCTTAATTTGCTATAAGTTGCAAGAAACTCAAAGTCAAAATATCACAATATATATTTTATTTTTATTTTTATGCTAGCTGACAAATATCGCCATCTCGGGGCGTATACTATTTGAACATGACATGTTCACATGTTCCATTTTATACCTTAAACCCAATTGTTAAACGCAACTTCAACTTAAAATTTTCATTAGCAGAAAAATAAGATATTGGTGGAACAATAATTTATATATAAAAGAAACTGAATTGGTATAACTCACATCACGATAGCTATTTATTCATACACAATCATCTCAATCAAGTGGATCAATACAGCTGGAAAATCAATGAAAAACAATGTTTTTTCAAGTACCATACAATATCACCATCACACACCAGGAATGAAGCCCCTCTCAATAGGCACATATCACAAGCCAAAATTTTGAAAAACCCCAACACATTGAAATTGATATACACTACAAATTAGCGTATATCATGATAAGAGAAATTCTCTAATATCATCTTTCCGATACATTCTCTTTAATTTAATGAAATTCATGTGAACGTGAATCCTATTTAATATGTATGTCTCGTTTCTAAGTTAATAAGATTCACATGAATTTCAATAGATAAAAGAAAATGTGTTCGAAAAGAGGGTATTAGATAATGCATTGCTGTTTGCTAGCACTCTAAATCAAAGTAACAAGTATCCTAAAAATGATACAAAAAATTGATGGCAATGGTGATGAGGAATAGAGAGAAGGTAGAAGCAAGAGGTGTGGCTGAGCCCTGTGGTGGAGGGGCTATAGGAGCTGGTTCATTTTGGGATGATGGAGCTCCTTCATTGGAAGCTGAACTGGGGGCTGAACCAGATGCAGGAGGAGAAGCTGAATTAGAACCTTCAGCTGGAGCATTCTGTGGTGCAGGAGCAGAAGCTGAAGAACCTTCAGCTGGTGCTTTCAGAGGTGCTGGTGATGAAGAATCAGTGACCTTAATGCTTAGCTTTTGGCCACTGCTGCAATGACCTGAGAAGGGGCAGGAGAAGTAGAATTCTCCTGTGCGATCGAGGGTGACTCTAGCTGGTCCTCTATTAAAGGCTTTGATGTTGTTATCGACTTCACAGTTTTCATAGTTAGCTTTGGTAAGTTCCACCACACTGTGGCTTCCAGATTCGAAGTTGAAGACTGCAAAAGAACAATTCCATCACAGATTCACAAACATTAACTTCAACATACAAATAAACACAGTTTAAATGTCAGTTAACAATTTATGATTAGATGACGGTATAAATCGTAGATTATTTACTCGTACTTAAATTAATAACTAACATAAAATGTTTAGCTCCAAGTCTCCAACGCTTTTTTAGCATGTTATAACTTATAATAGTAATACTATATTCTAAAAGTAACATTAGATAGAGAATTAGGAATTCACAAGGGAAATAATTAAGGTTGTTTTGTTGTAAGCAGATATTTTACCTAGAGTGTCGTTTATTTTGAATGTAAAATTTGCAGCCCATTTGGAATAGAAAGAAGCACCACCAGGAGGAAAACTAGTCCAACCTGTGGTACCTCCCACCTCGTAATCTTTAGCTTCTGTGTTCTGTAGTAACACTGCAGCCACAACGACTACGACAAGAATTGCCACATTCCTTAATTGAGCCATCATATGTTGTTGTTTTTGTGTATCAGGTGGCCCCTGTGTGATGGCTCTTTCTGTGTTCCAATATGTTTGAGAAGAGAGAAGCTTTGGAAGTGCATTCAATCCGTGTTGATTATTGAATATATAGAAGTCAGGCTAAGCTATCTAAACCCATCATAAGCATTGTTTATAAAAGAGATAAGAAACGTTTTCATAGTTGGATTGTCATCTACTCATCATCTCACTGGGCCACGATGTGACTGGATGTATATATATATATATATAAAGTTGTTGGATCATAAATAACTACATAGCTGAAGAGGAAGTCAGCGGATGGAAATGGTCCAGTAACATCTATTCTAATAAATAATTCTGAAACTAAAAAACAGTTGATTGAAAAAATACATAAGAGAATGATTATCTCTCAACTCCCATTTTTATTATCTAAACATTTAACATTTAACAATAATCTGTTGGGAGGGATTTGGTCCTTCGAATAAGGTGGATGGTACCAAGGATGAAAATGAGCTTAGATTCATACAAGCAGCCATAAAAATATATAATTTTATTCGTAAGAATCAAATATGGTACAGGATGCATAACATTTCACATTTTTTTCAACTAATTGAACTATCGTAATTGGTAGATGAAGCTGTTAGTGGACTATGAGCCACATGATCATTGCATGTTTTTATATGTGAAATGAGATTTGAAATAGTACTTTTACTGCTTTATAATGGTATATAGTTCGGCGTGTAGAGACTTGAGAATTGAGATGTGTTGATCAACTAGCTTAAAAGATACCACGATTAACTAATTAAAATTGCTATGCAATGAAAGACTTTCATCTTATGATTATATAATGTAGGCCATCTGTTAGTACGAAACATCGTGTATAGAAAAGAAAGCAGAAGGAGGAAAAGAAGAAACTCATTAAACTCTCACTAGAAATTCATATGTAAATATAGTGTATTTATTAACAAAATTTATTTTTCAAATAATATCCTCCCAATTCCAAAGTTAAACACTCTCAAATTTATGCAAGATTATATAAAAATGTGAATTATAAATTTATATCCCTTTTAAATTTTAAAATTTAAACTACAGTGTTGCTGTTTATGGCCAATGTTTTTATAGTTAATTGACATGAGCTAGCTAGCATCTGTAGGGCCCATACCAGAATTTATTATTACGTAGATTGTATTCACACCAACTAACTAACTAGTTTCAATGATGTAAACTGCCATAGTTGAATTAATAAAATAATTTTTATTGCTTAATCAACTTATAATGTGATTATCTTTTTTTCCCTCAGTGAGTGCAAGACAACATTGATACCGTCAAACTGAAGCCCAAGTCGCAGCTCTTACAGGATCACTCTTCCTAGCAGACTGGACAGACATATGGACTGGGTATTATGTCATTAATAGCTAGTGGGAACTCATTTTTATTCAACCTTAACTTTCTTATGATGCAATTTTTATATTTATCTTACATCCATATAGATATATATATATATATATATATATATATATATGTGTGTGTGTGTTTTGTCTCTTTTTCTTATCATATTAATTATCAAGTTTATTATTTTTCCTATTTTATTTTTCTCTCTACCTCTCAACGATGTATATGCACTATACAGCCCAAAGAGACTCAAAAACTCCGATCCTAAGTCCTTATCTTTATTAATTATTATTTATTATTATTGAACTGATTCATGATTTGATTTTTTTTAATGAATTATATGATTTTTTTAATAACTAAAGAAATCCATATCTAGAATTACATAACAAATTTGAAACCTTGAAACTAAAAAGATATTATATATAGTCTCATTCTGATAACACATGAAGCCTTTATTTTTTTTTTTTTTCCAGCTTTCATAAAACATTTAGTAATTTTTTCTGTCCAACAATTTTTTTCCTTTTTCTTTTTGTTTTTCTGAGCTTTTAAATACAAAGCTAGTATGTTTACATGTGTAATCATACCGTTGTGATAAAGGAAAAGAAAATTTCAAATTTTAATACGACTGCTAAATCTTTAGAGATGAAACGGTATTTTACTCGTCATTAATTACTGGGGCAAAGGCGATGCGTATGACAGTCTCTAATAGCACGTGCATATGATGATACATTCCAAGAATACGAACATGAGAGATGTTTTGTTTGTATACATTATTCCAAAGAATTGCGGAATTAAATGCATTTAATTTTGTTTTCAATTATTTGTGGATGACAGAAAATGAAAAGGGATAGATGGGAACGTAACACAATTGGTTCTTGATCCTTAATTTGCCTGTCGCACTAATATCCAGAATAATTCAATCTTTCTTTTTATTCATCCACAATTCTCATACATACTACAACACAAAAATACAAATCCAGTTGCCGTCCTTGCCAGTGCAGCTGGAAAATAAAAAATAACAATAATAACTTATTCAAACAACATAACACTTAACAGTGATAGTATCCAACAAATATAAGTAAATAAATATGTCCCAACGAAGACCAAGACCACATACGTAAGAATAACCGCTTTTACATATTAATTTAATTCTAGAACAAGACATTTGTGGCAACTACAATGAAAAGAACAGGGAGAGTGACAGCAACAAGGGGCATGGCTGCACGTGACGCAGCTGGAGGTGGGGATAATGGAGCTTCGGCTGGTGCAAGGGAAGAAGACCCTGCAGTCACATGAATACTCAGCTTTTGGCCGAAGGAGCAGTGACTCGGGAACGCGCATGCGAAATAGAACTCGCCTGTGCGGTTCAGAGTGATTCTCGCCGGAGCTTTGTCGAATGATTGCATTACTTCACTCATGTTGCAACTGTCGTAGTGTTTCTTTGACAGGGTGACAACGTTGTGAAATCCTGTTGCGAAGTTGAAAACTGCAAAACAAACAAATAAACAAGTATTTAAATGAATGGTTTTCAAAAATAAAGAAAAAAGTTAGTAAGGTTTTTATTCACTAGAGTCTACGTGAATAAGAATCCCTAAGATTGGACTAAGAAGACAGATTACAATTGTTTGAGTTGAATGTTCACAAATTAGGTCGGTTAAACCTTAGGTTCGAGTAAGTAACAGTTTTGAAAAAGAAAGAAAAGTAGTTAGTAAGGTTTTTGTGTATGTAGAGAGAGAGAGAGAGATATTGACCGAGTATGTCGTTTAGTCTGAAAGTGGTATTAGCTGCGAAGGAGGTATATAAGGAGGTGGCTCCTTGGGAAGGAATAGTCCAACCAGCAGAACCACCCACTACATGCTCTGCAGCTTCTGTAGTGTGTCGCAATGGCATTAATAATGCCGCTGCAACAAGTAGAACGAGGATTTCCACGTTGGCCATGAGGTTTTGTTGGATGAGTGAGTGTGTCTCAGGTTGCCCCAGCTGTTTGATGAGTCTTGAAATGTGATAATGTATCTTTGTACGTAGAGAAAGAGAGCCTGAACTGTGAAAGCACGGAGGCAAAGGAGGACACTGGGAAGAGGCTAAGGCTAACTCAGCACTCTTGTGTCGCTTTTATACAAAAGAAAGAAAAAAAAAAATATTGGGTAAATAGTCATTTTCGTCCGCGCTGACAAATTTATCTTTGAAAAATGGAAATTCAAATTTTTGTCCCTGAAAAAGTGTGACAAATATATCCCTCCTTTAACTTTCATCTTTTATCGTTAATATCATAGACGAATTTGTCAGTGTACAACATTCAAGGACGAATTTGTCATCTCTTTACCCAAAATATAATTTAATCTTCATATTCTCTCTTTTATAATTATTGCAAGTATAACATTACAATAAACATTTAAAAATCAAGAAAACAAATATAAGTAAAAACAAACATAATAATAAGCATAATTTGTTTGTTGTTTTGAAATTTCTATTATAACAACATTAGATAATGACAAAATTAAACTGAGTCTTAATTTTTTGTAAGAATTAATTTAATGATTGTGCATTTTTATTTGTTTGAGTCTCATATTTTGAGTAAGTATTATTTCATATTTTTGCTTTGAATTTCTAATGTGATAGTACTTTATCAAAAATATGAGATCCAAACAAAAATGCATAGTCATTAAATTAATTCTTACCAAAAAATGAGACTTAATTTGATTTTGTTATTACCTAATATTGTTATAATAAAAATTTCAGAACAATAAACAAATTATACTTATTATTATGTTTGTTTTTACTTATAATACTTACCCAAAATATGAGACTTGAACAAATTAAAATACACCGTCATTAAATTAATCCTTACAAAAAAATGAGACTCAACTTGATTTTATTATTATCTAATATTGTTATAATAAAAATTTCATAACAACAACCAAATTATGTTTATTAATCAATATTATGCTTATTATTTATGCTTGTTTTCCTAATTTTTAAGTGTTTATTGTAATGTTATGCTTGTAATGATTAAAAAAAAGAGAATATGAAGATTAAATTATATTTTGGATAGAGAGCTGACAAATTCATCCCTGAATGTGTAATATACTGACAAATTCGTCCCTGATATTAATAGTAACGGACGAAAGTTAACATAGGGATATATTTGTCACATTTTTTTCACTTTGAAAGACAAAAATTTGAATTTCTATCTTTCAGGAATAAATTTATCAATATATTACACATTCAAAAATAAAAATGACTATTTACTCAAAAACATTACATTACATTCCGGGGACTTATGACATAGCTACTTTCACCAACCAACAACTGTACAACTGTACTTGTGAGATAATGGGTGTAAATAAATTTGTATAAATAAGGATGTTTAAATCCAAATTCATCTAAAATAAAAACTAAAATCACTATAAAAAAAATTAAATCATACTGATATTTTTGGAATTTATTTGGATAACTCAATGTTCAAACTAATCGGTTTGTGACTTTAAAATTGATCCAAATGGCAAAATTTATATTACTTTATGTGTTTTATATGGGTATATTACTCATATTTTATAAAGTTTTAAAATTTTATAATATTATGTATGATTTACATAATATACATTCTTTTTAGATAATTTTTTAAATATATATTTGATTTAAAATAAATAAAAATTTTAAAAAAATTATTATAAAAGTCAAGTATATTAACTAGTTTTATAGATTATTATTAATTTTTAATATAATTTGATATTAAAGATAAAAAGAAAATGAGAAAATAGTGCAATAAATATTTTAATAAAAATTGAATCAAATCAAACTGAAAAAAATTGATTTTGATTTAAAATTTAATAAAAATCAAATTAAATTCAACTGCATATGACTTTTATGTTTGATTTTGGTGACATTTAAGGGGGAAAAAAACTTAAGAAAATCTTGAACATCTCTAGACCCTAGGGCCTAGGTATCGGCCTATCGGGTCTTCCACTACCACCCGTCGCCGTCCAAAATCTTCTAAAGTAGCCACTGGAGACATCAACGCCCTTGGCCTAACATTTTTAAGAATTAAAAATATATTTGAAGTTATTTTTTCTTCATCTCAAGGAGGGAAAATTTATGCATAATTCTTTTTTACATCGGTGAAGTGTATCGAAGGAAATGAATTAAATTTTATTATTATTATTATTTTATTTTCTTTACTGAATTATTATTAATATGTTATATATTGAAATATTATTTTATAATATATTAAGATAATTAATATTCAAAAAAGAGTATTCTAGTAAACTTCACATTACTTTGCTTATTTGCCTATTATTCACAGTAGCGAATTCAGATTTTTTTTCCGTGGAGATAATAAAATATTATAATTTTTTGCGAATACATGTGATGGCAAAAAAAACTAAAATACTTATATTTTTACAAAATATAATTAAAAATCCGCCTCCAATACTAAAATTATAATAGAATTACTAATATAATTTTTTATATAATCTAAAAAAATTGTCCATCCAAATTTACCTGTGTGGATACACGGATATTATCTAGCCTAGTTATATAAAATAATATACACAAGATAAGTTTTGACACAATTTTCTCCTCTCAAATTAGGGGTATTTAAAAAAAATTAATTTTATTTTAGTTTTTTAAAGGTTTATTTTAGTTCATTACATTACATTGATTACAAATGCTCATATAGATGCCTTACTACCTCCGGCTACACCAATTTTAAAATGATAAAAGAGGAAACATTTCCCATGATAAAAAGGGAAAGATTGTCAAGTCTCATTTTTTAGAATACTAGTGTATTGCACGGATTTATTTAAATTTTTATTGTTCTATTCATTCTTATTTATAATATTTAAGTTGGAAATGATATTAGTTTATTTTTATAAAACTTAATTTATAATATTCTTTTTATTTGTATTAATTATTTTTATACTAAAAATATCCTTTATTAAAAAAAAGAGAAAAAATGTATTGACAAACAATTAGAAAAAAGATAAATATTATTAATAAGAATAGTTTTAGAATAAAATTTTTATAAGTTTAAGATAAATTTATTATTATAAATTAAATTAATCATTTTTTAATTTTTGATAAATTAAATAATTGAATCTTATAAATAATAAGGAAAGAGAGTATCTTATTTATGGACATAGATTTCCTGTCATCACGATCATAGTTATTAAAATCAAATTGGACAGGCCGGTCCGACGGATTGGATCGGGAATCAATAGCATTATTAGTCCGGTTCTGTTATTGAACTGGTCTACCGTTGACCTGGTCAAAATCGATCAAAATCGAACGATTTTCAAAACTTGGGTTGTGCCACTTTAGCAGCGTTGATCGAAGAGGAAAAGAAGAAGAAGAGAGGAAGCTGGAAGAAGAAGTGAAAGAGGAAGCACGGATCTAAAGTGGAAGAGAGGAGGAGAAAGTGAAGGCACAACGCAACAATGAAAAAGGCGCAACACAACAATGAAGAAGACACATTAGCAACATTGAAGAAGCACAAAAATGAGGTTGCGACAGCAACACTGAAGAAGCACCATGAGGTTGGGACAACAACATTGAAAAAGCACAAAAATGGAGTGCTGTAGAGAAGAATGTGTTACTTATGTGTGTGTGTGTGTATATATATATATATGTATGTATGTATGTATATATATATGTAGGATTTTCTATTTGGGGTCAGATCCACCAATTTATTTGCTTCTTGCATCCCCTTTATTGCTTACTTTAGTTCTTCTTCTCATTTTTTTAAAATCTAAACTTGTGTTATAATTTAAGTAGTTGTTATTTATACTCTTTTTTTTTTATCAATATACTTTACTTATATTATCAACTTTAATACTTCAATTATCATATTAAATTTTTTATTATACTTTTTTTAATCAAATAATATTAGTTATATATTTATATATAATATAATTTTATTTTTTTAATATAAATCGTTTCAATCTAGACTAATTACTGACTCACTAGTTGGATCACTGACCCACTATCTCAACCAAGTTAATCACTGGGTCCATTTTAATAACTATGATCACCATTCTTACTGCATGTAATTTTCACCATTAAAAACATACAAATTAAATATTTAAAGAAAATATAAGTGAAAACAACCTGGTACTTTGGTTTGTGATTGCACGATCCTGCAGTTGAAAATCGGGTCCCTTATTTATATAGTGATAAGAATTAATTTTTAAAAAAGAGAGATGATAATATATTCCAAGATATATTAGAGACTATAAAATTTGAAAAAAAAAAAACAAAAGATGATATATATATATATATATATATAGCATATCAATTTTTTTATTATAAAAAAAACATAATATATCCCAAAGAAATTAGAGACAATTATTATTATTATTTAAAAAAAAAAGAGAAGATGAATAAGTTATACAAAGTATAAAGGAAGAAAAAAATAAGAGAAGAGTTGTCAAAATATATATATATATATATATATATATATATATGTATGTATGAAATGTTTCAAATGAGAATTAATTAAGAATAAAAACCCTTAACTTATAACTAGAAAAAACTAATGATTAAGATTAAAATCCGGTTAGGCCAAATCACGTGATTTTCATATTTATCCCTTCTTCTTCAACACTTGTGCGAAGTCGTTTTGGATCTCCCCTTCCTCATCTTTCGTTCACATCGTAATAGAGAATGCTTTGTTTGTATAAATTATAACACATGATGAGATTTATATATAAAAAATAAACGCAAGACCGCAATCAGACTTTGTAAACAAAAAAATAAATATTTAACTAAATAATTTAACTTAAAAAATATTTATCTCAATGATATAAAATTCGATAATAAGTAAGAAATCAGTTGCCCTCAAATCATATCTTAGAAATCGGTTGGAAAATCGATTTCGTAATTGTTTTTTTTTATAAATTGCTTTTATTTTTTTCCTAAAATTTTTTTTTAAAAAATAACTGTTTTTTTAGTTTACTAATTTATATATATTAATTTATAAAAATATAATTTACCTTCAAAATTTAAAAAATAATTAATTTTTAAATGAAACTTTACTTAGCTAAAAAAATATATTATATGGACTATCGTATGATTTAAATTGCAATTAAATTTAGTTAAATATTTTTCTTGTTATGATTTATAACAATCATATGAAAAAATATTTTTGTTTAACTAATGTTTAAGAAAAAACTCAATATAAATATCTAAACACTTATAAAATACAAAAATATATATTAAAATTATAATTTGTATGGATTATGGATATGCATTTTTATGAAAAATACAAATTTTTAAAGATGTAGTATAATATCTTACCTATTAAATAACATCCTTATAAAGAAACAAATACGGTAAATGAAATAAAAAGAAACCATTTTAAATTTTTTACATAATTTTTTATTAATTATTTTTACTTATTAAACGATTTTTAAATCAACTTTATTTTATTTTAGTAAAATATCTTAAAATAGATCTATTTAATAATTGGAATATGAATTAGAAAATAAAATATATGAAGAGATATATTCAATAGAATATGTGTAAGTGTTCTTAAAATTTTCAAAAAAATTATTATAGTTTATCATCTCATTGTATTTTTGAGAAATTGATTTCTAAAGTATTGTAAAAAAAAAGTGAGAAATTGGTTTGGGGAGAAATGATTTATCGCTTGTTACAGGGTTTTATATCATTGGAATAAATATTTTTTGGACTGTATTATTTTGAATAAATATTTATCTTTTTGATTTTTTTTGGTAAAATAGTCCCGCAATCAAACCCATTGAAAACGAAAATTACCTACAATATCAAATTGTGACGTTTGTGCAAAAAAAAAAATATCCTCTCGATTTCTATCATAAATTAAATAACTAAAATATATAAAACACTTATTCCAAGGTTGTTAAATCGGCGAGTTAACTCGGTAAAATCGTCCGAGTTAACGATTCTGCACACCAAACCGAGTTGACTCGGTAGTAAACTCGGAAATGAGTGTAAACTCGGTAAACTCGTGAGTCAACTCGGTAAACTCGATTAAATCGCCGAGTTGACTCAGTGAGTATTTTAAAAAAAAAAAGTTTCGAAACCCACAGTGATTCAGGCCATTCTCGAGCTTCTCATCTTCTCCCTCTCGTCGCGGCGGTCGCGCTCCATGCATGGAGGTTTGGCCACCATTCCCGCATCGAAAACCGTTTGGAGGCAGGGGCATATGTATATATGAGGGTGGGCAGCACTGCAAAATGGAAACAAAAAGAAAAATGGTGCAACACTGCAAAGGGAAGGAGAAAATAAGAGAAGAACACTGCAAAGAGAAGAGAAAAGAAGAGAAGAAGAGAAGTTGCAGCAGCAGCCAATGGAGAAAAGAAGAAGAGGAGATACGGCGCAGCAGCACAGGAGAAAACGAAGAATATAAGGCATTAAGGCTAGGTTTCCTTGTTTTGGGCCTAATTTGCTTTATGTAACCACATTTTTTCTTTCTGCAGTGTCATAAAACATTTTTGAAATGGACTTTTCCGTTTTTGACTTTTAGTTTATGCCTTGAAGTAAACTCTTATATATAATTTACGTTTCTACGGTTTTACGATTTAGCTCATCCGACCGATTCTACGTAGACTCTACGATTTAACAACCTTGACTTATTCTATTAAACTGTGCGACAGAATAATGATGAGATAGTGAACAATTTCTATCTCAATTTTTCATATACTTAATCATGATTAAACAATGAACGCTTATCATTCAAAACAAATTATTAACATATTATTTACTAAGATTAAAAAAATATATTATTTACTACGATGTTTCCAACTTAGGCAAAAAGAAGAGGCAAATATCACCCAATTTTCCTTGTAATTATTGACTACAAATATACTGCTACTGCATCCGTACAAGCTTGTTGAAACTTGAAAGTAATATTATTTTTTGTCTTAATCCTCTGTTCCATCAGAAAAATGAATTCTGACTAATTTAGAATTCGATCAAGAAATAATTAAAGTATAATAAAGAATTATTTTTGATAATAATCGAACTCAAATAATATCTAAAAAATTCAACCTTAACTTTAACACATTAATTATTTGTGTTCAATCACTTTAATTAATAAAATAACATTGAAATTAGCTAACATATTACAGTCCGTTCCTTTTATCAAATTGATCTATTTATAAATCAAGTTAGAAGAATTATATTCATGAAAAATAATAAATAAACAGAAGGTGCACTTCAACGATAGTATTGTATTAAGATGTTTGCAAGAGAAGGAGTATATTATAACCTTAGCTACATATGCCATACTATTAAAAGACTTTTGTGCGTTGAATCTTTCCTGTAAATTAAATGATGTGACAGTTTAGTTTAAAATGCAATCTATGGTAGCTCAAAAACTCCCACTTTTAAAATTTAAATTACATTTATGACTGTTTAAAAAGTATCAGAATCAAATTAAAGCAAAATTTATTTAAAAAAAAAAAAAACAGATCTAAAATAAATGAAACACTAGAAAGAGGTTGAATATGAATAGTGTATTAGTATCAAACTTAAAACCTTTTCGAAAAGATGGTGCCCATTGAAACAATTAATAATAAAAAATAAATTTAAAATAAATTAAAAAGGTGTGTTGCTAACATTTGTATTAAGAAAAAACATTGTAATCTTGTCTTATTTGAAAGTTTTAAAGTCCCATGGAATGAATTTTTACTTCCCATTAAACAATAACACAAGTTAAAAAAAAAAAAAAACTTCTAACCTTGACATTTTTAAATAATCCCCCGTCCCTCTTTTCCCTGTTGGTCCAATTTGCTTCTATGTTTTTCAATGGTTTGATTAACAAACAAAATTACAAAATTTAGTGTATTAGATAAATTTGAAACTAGTGTCCAAAATTTATAATGTATTAGTAAAAACTGAAAAATTCTAGATCTCATCGAAGGAAAATGCTTTCTCAAGTGAAATAATTACACATTTGCTGAACATCAGCATTTCTAGATATTGCTTTATGAAATATGACAATCAATGGTATAATTTGATCTATTGTGTGACATGAAGTGGAGCCAAGTCAAACTCATTTCATTGGTAGGAACTGGTTTTGCCGAGCAGGTTGATATCATAAGATCACTAACTCCAGAAAATCAGCAGTATCAAAGAAGATAAAAAGAATACCATCGCGTATGACCGGGATAAACCTTGAGTATTGATATTCTGCCAAGTGAAATAAAAAAGAAACAGTGAACACCAGTTCATCCCAAACTTATTTTTCAGCAAGTTATATTCCTAAGTGTTAATGCAATTAGTGAGTTCAAAATTACACCAAGGAAAAGGAACATCCATGATTAAACCACCTACCAATTGAGACCAGTATCTACAAACATTTGGAAGTTGGGATATTACTAAAGAGTAAAGACAATAGAGAACAAGGTAACTTCCAAACCAGCCACAACTGGTTCAAAAAACCGTAAATATGACTCATCGTTGCCCAACCAATAACCATCATGATGATATTAAGACTTAAATAGTTACTTGATATCCCTTGATCATTTCACATGAGAGCACAAATAGCTTGGATGTTCATAAATCTTATTAAAACCATGGAACATGGGTTCTGGACTTCTGGTTCTGCAGCTAGTCTACAGCTAGAAAGGAGAAAAAGTAGTATCAAGAAAAAAAGACATTTTCCCATTCTCTCTCTTTACTTATGAGTATTTCAAGATAGATGGATAAATATTGAATGTAGATGAAGATATCAAGAAAGACATTATAAAGCCAAGCCAATATGGGGACAAGAAAGCAAAACAAAGTACCATGTAGTACAATATTTAAATTCTTGATATGGCAAGTCAACTTTTGGCAAGCCAACTCGTGGGTCAAATTTCTCAACAAATTCTTTGTTTCTTCTATTATCATTAATTTTTATTTTAGCATTCTTTAAATTCAGTCTTGAGAATTACATACTTCCAAACCAATATAGTCCTATCATGTAGGAACTAGGATGCAATAAGTTAGCATGTTTGGTTTAGCATTTGGCATTCTTTGATTCACGTCCAGTGGAAGCAATCAAATGTTGCTTCCACATCTTTTTAAAATTCTGATGCGGAAATGAGGAGGGACATGCATCCGAAATGCTGAAAACATGTAGTTAGTCCCTTATAAGTGGTGTAAAAGTTTACATAGTCTATGTCTATGCGTTGCATCGTCATCATTTAATAGACTCGTTAGACAAACCAGCCCACTTGACAAAACCAGAGGAAAAAAATATAAAGATAAAAGCCTGCAATAAAGTTTTTTTTTTTTTTTCGGGGGGGGGGGGGGGGAGATCCTGGTTTGATTTTATCTCTTTTTGTTTGGTGTGTGAAAACTTCCAAATGAGCCTAAAGAAAAAAACTAGCATCAAATGAAATGTATGGTACCTTAAGAGATAAAAGAGATGAATGTCCAGCATTAAGTCCGTGAAAACCAATGTCATATGATATACTTCCATCAGCCTTGAACAGTCCATAGTTCTTCTCAGATGAATGCCCGGGTTTCCCGTTCTCGTTGAATAATGCAAAAATGTATGCCTTCACAACATTTTTAGGTCTATGTGGGGTTCCTTTCCTCTTCGCAAGCCTTCTACGCAGGTTATAATTATATGTCCTTGCATTAGTTGCATTTGCTCCAGCTTCAGTTTGATCTCCATTAGAGGCCCAGCCAGTCTCAGTAACTATGACTTCCATTTTGTCAAATCCAGCATCCTCCAAAGCAGCATAGGCTGCATCAATCTGAGCATCGAGCATGTTATCATAGTGCAGACGATACGTTGGATCGTAAATTCCCTTTGTAGGTTCAAAAAGTGCATAATTTATATCAATATGTTCAGGATCACTTGCATAGGCTAGGAAAGGGTAAGCATTCAAACAGAAAGGAGAGCCAATCTGTTGGAAGAACTCCAGTAGTGGCTTCATAAACTGATTAACATTATCATCAAATTTACCAGAGGAGGGAGGGTAGGAATCTGAAAAAACCGCAAACGAGTTTGCAGTAGAAATCTGAACCAGTTGATCTAGATGAAGTTTCATGGTAGCATTGTAAATATTTTTAACAGCGCCCAGAAGAACTCCCCACAAAGAATAGTCACCACCACCCAAAACTTCATTGCCTACAGCAATTCCACGAATGCGTGTATCAGGAAGAAATGATTGTACATTTTCTTTTACCCAGTTCAAAGCATGGTCTGGATTCGAACTCATGTCTTGCAGCTGCCCGTTGGGAAGCCCCACTACAATTTCAAGCCCAGTTCCACTAAATGCCTTGAGAACACTGTGATCAGCATCGTAGATTCTAACGTTCCTTATTTTTGCTGCTCTGAGAAGAGTAACAACTTCATCGGGTGAAGGAATATTATTTGCAATCCTACCATAATTTATACCATATGTTCCGGTGAACGCTTGCACAGAAGCTGGAAATCAAACAGGGAGCGTAGAGCTCCATTAACATGATGTTGCCAACAAAAAATACATGCTAGCAACTTCTATATCCCTAACATTATTTTGCCAATCATGAACAAAATTGGTACTAAGTAGTAGATGCACATGAAAGGACAAAAGAGAAAAGTCTAGAAACCCCAATTTGAAAGGCCATCCATAATCAGAACCACGAATTGATAGAATTGGAATAATCATGATATGACCAAGGAACAGTGGTCCCATGTGAAATCAAGAAGGAAAGACACTGATCAATGTAATCATGGTCATAACTTGAAAGGAAAGCAATATGTATATTTTAAAAAATTGAAAATTGAAAATCAAAACTAAAATCTCTCCCTAAAAGAGAAGAGGGGAGTGGGAGAAAAAAAAAAACTTGATATCATGAAAATTAAAAGGAAGCAACCAAGACAAGAAATCAAGAACCTAAAAATACAAAAAAGAGAAAAGGAAAAATAAAGAATTTTAATTCAACAAATGGTGAAACTATACTAAACACTCAAGGGCTGAAACCCCCAACCCATGATGATACAAAAAAAGATCAATTAAAACTGGGAAAAAGGTCAATGAATAAAGTAAGTAAATCAAATACATGCTTGAAAACGCAAAATAAAGTAAGTAAATCAGATACATGTTTGAAAACGCAAAATAAAGAAAGTATAAAGTACCTATTGGAGTGAAGAAGAGTATAAAGAAGGGGCAGAAGAAGCGAAGAATCAAGTACATATTTGATTGGCGAGGATGATCAAAATTTGAAAATGAAACGCGTTGTTGGCTTTTGACGCAGTGCTTCTTCCTCCTCAGACATGCCATAAGACGAAAAGAAGCGATTTTTATGGTTTTGTTGCGTTGAACTACAACACCTTTATCAGCGCATCCATCATTACTTGCTATCTAATCTCTGATATGAAGGAAGCAGAAGTGAGGGTTGGTTTTGGAAGTTGAAGGGAGGGGGGGAAAGGGAAGAAAGTGTGAGGGATATGCAGGGGTTTTATAATTGAGTTGTTGTTGAGTAAGTAAAAGCAAAGCAGAACAGAAGAAGAACAACGCAGTGTGGGTTTGTACTAAAACTCGGCTTCATTGGTCAATGCACACTTCTTGTTGTTCCTCATCGTGCGGTTTTTTGTTTTGTTTTGCGGTGTGCGTTAAGTATTGTTTTCTTTCTTCTTCTTCTTTTTTGAACTCGATCTCACAACCTCCCCCTTGCCCACGCGCTCCTTCTATCACTAATAAACTCAATAATGAAATAAATATGTAGAATAAATTATTAAGAGCTGAATCATTGGTTTTTATTCTATAATTTTGGTTGTATTTTATCATTTAGGTTATGTTTGAAAAAATTAACTAAAAATTAGTTGAAAGTTAAAAATTGAAAATAAAAAAATAAATTGTTAAATTATAAATATTCAATAAAATTAATTATTAAAATAATTGAAAAATATAAAATAATATAAAAATAATTAACATATATATGATTTGTTTAAAAATGGTGATAAAAATTAGATAAATATTTTAAGAATTAAAATATAAAAATATAAAAAAATAAAAATTAACATTTTAAAAAACATTACTTCAACTAATATAAATACTAAAAAATATTAAAAAATATTTATTTATAGTCAAACAAATTTTTTAGTTATTAAAAAATTAAAAATTAATTGAAATATATATTTCAGCATAACCAAAGTACATTTCAATTCATCCTTAATCTTTTTACCCTTAATTCTGATCGAAAAAAATTCCTTAATTTCATCTTCATTTAAGCTTTCTTTTAGGACAAAACTTATATTTTGAGTATTTTATTAGATGATACTTTTAGTATTATTCTTCTATAAAAATTAAAGTTTCACTTTATGTTCAAGATTTCACTAATAAACAGAAACAAATTATTAAGACGAAACGGTTGAAAAAAAAGAACACAAATAATATCTTTCTTTTCTTGAATTCAATTCTAATAATACCTAAAAAGTTACATTTGTGTTTTTCCTTCTTTTTTTTTTTACTTCCCTTTCAACAAATTATCGTTAAAGATGTGAATAATTTGACCAAGGACCTATTTGGATGTAATTTTCTCTAGAAACACTTTTAGATAAAGAAAGTAGGAAGAAAAAAATGAAATAAGCTTTTCCATAGGCTAAAATGAGTTTTTCATTAACTCATTTGTAGATGTCATCTTATCTTTTAGAGAAACTATATAATTAGTTAATGGGAAGCTTATTTTTACTTTTGAAAAAACTCATCTTATTTTTTCCTTCTTATTTTATTCTTTTAGAAGTGCTTATAAAGAAATTTACCCAAACAAATCCCTATTTTACTACTAATTGTGCCTGATCAATGACAGCCAATAAACATCATATATGAAGAAGAATCCCTCTCACTAATCAAAGCCGGGGGATGAGAAATAGGTTTTTTTTTTATGCATTAAGGATCTTGATCTATCTCTTTTATTATTATTATTATTATTATTATTATTATTATTATTTTGGGGTTGAATACTAAGGTACTCATATTCTTATCTGTTTAAATTTGTTGATAATTATCGATATCTTAACTCATGTCCATTAAGTATGTAATTACTTATTTATTATGAATAATTTTTTGCGGATACTTAATAGATGTGAATAGATTTATCATTCATAGTGAGAGCCTTTTTTATTCAGAGAGAGGGTGAGAGTCCTCAATATCCGATGTATAACTTGTTACTTAATTTTTATATGTTTGAAATTAAAGATGATTTGGATATTTAAATTTCAATAAGAACTTAATTAATAGTGATTTGATCACGTAATCAAATTCAGTTAAATATTACAATGAAACTGATAAAAAATATTATAAGAAATTTAAGAACTAAATTAAAAAATAAAACTGACATTTAAAATAATCTCACAAAAAGAATAATTTTACCTTTTATCGATTCTAACCCATTGAATGCGCCTGTAATTTCTTCTCAATATATATGTGTTAGCGATATAAAAATAAAATGTTCTCGTATAATATAGGAATTGTATAAAAAGTAATTCCTTTCCTTGTCCGAAGGCTCTATGCGCAGGTATGAGAGAGATAATTATCCTTGCATATGCAAATAAATTTTATTTTCAGATTCGAATCCATAACCAACAAATCATAAAGACACAACTTTATTACTATTTCTGGATATATTACTTCTATGTATGAAAAAAATACAGTACTTCTATGTATGAAAAAAATACATTACTTCTTTTATTCGTAATTTATTATTTTTGTTGCTATAGTTGTGTTATTTTTAATGTATTTAATTTTATTATAAAAGATATATTTATCATTAATGTTGTTTTAATGGTTATGAAGTTTAATTAATTAATTTATTTTGTTGTAAAAATTTATATCTTTTCAAACATTTATTATTAATTTTTTACAGATTTATTTTTATATTATATTATTTCATAGTGAAACAAGAAATAAAAAATGTTTGACTTATTTTATTCATATTCAATTTACAATAATATTTTGAAAACAAAAAA
>PYAF01002171.1:269647-302898 GCA_007407185.1 Glycine tomentella | reverse complement strand
AACAGGGTCTTCGTTATTTAAATTATAAAAATATTATTCCATTCTTGGAAATTATTAAATAACTAGCATTCTAATTATTAAGATTATTAAATATTAACTATTTTGATTCTGAAAAATATTATAAAAAATCACTTGTCTATAATAAATTTATATAATAAAATAATATTTTTATAATTGTAAAGATTCAATTAAATAATTATTTTACATATAATTTTGGGACTAGTTGGATGCAATATTCTTTGTTTTTAACATCACTATCTAATTTCTACGCTGTACCACTTTCGGAATGTAAGACATGTTCTATTCGAATAATTTGGACACGTTGACAACAATACAATGAAAAAGTATCGATTTTACAAAAAGAGAAAAGAACCAAATATCTTTCAACATATACGATAATGGACGGAAACTTTGCCCGTTTATTGGAATATATACGAATTTTGGTAAAATTGATACGTAATTTGAGTCGGATTTTTTTTTCAGCATATAAATTATAAAAGTAAGTAATTCTTTTCGGAGCTAGTACGAGTTATTTATATCTATAGTCAGGGACGAAATCAGAAAACAATATTTGGGGCGAAATACTTTTGCATAATAAATTTTATTTTATAAAAATTTAAGAATGAATAGGTAATTACTCACTCAAGCATGCACACACAAATAAATATGTTTATATATTACTATATTTTTATCAAAATAAAATATTTTAATCACAAATTATTTTAAATTTGAAAATATAAAAATTTATAACAAAAGATCCTTATTAAAAGATAAAGTACGTGTGTATGAATAATTAATACTAAATTATGGAAATTACTTTATGGTAAAAATATGAGATCTTGAACGTAAAAAATGACAATGGTAAATTCTAAAATATATTAAGAAATCAACTGTCTAAATGAGTGTAAGAGATTGCGCTCCCAAAGTGAGAAGAGAAGCAGTGCAGCATATGTGTATCCGGACACCCTAAAAAGTACATGTTACTTGATTTCTTATATAAAAAAGATACAGATAAACATAATGGGTTGTTCCATAACAGAAAAATTAACATTTTATGCATACGGTTGACACTAAGCTTACATATTTCCTTTATCTAATTCAATAATGAAAAGTCATGAGATTAATCTTTGATGTAATGATCTAATGAGTTAGAGAATATATGTAATCTTTAATATATGACCAAAATATTTAAATTAGTAGGGCAAATTTAATTTTTTAAGCATGTTAAAAGAATTTATTATATTAGGGGGACAATTGTCCCCATTAGAGAATACCCATTTTGGTCCTTTAAGTTAGAAAAATCCAATTTTATCCTTTCATTAATTTAAAACCAACACCATTAACATTTTGTATTTTAAAATAATTAATTTAATAAAGTAGTGGTTTTTAACCACCACTATCTTTAAATCCCAAAAATCATTCTCAAATTTCCATAGCAAATAGAGGAAGAATGCAAACCCTCATCCCATAAGGAATGAATCAAAAAAAGAAACATGAACTTGAAAATTGAAAGATGCACAAGCTTATGGATCACCATTAAGATGTAGTCAATCATATCTTTGAATGGAGGTTTGGGCCTAACTCAATTCCAAAAATTAGCTAATAGGATGAAGGTTGTCCCCCACTTATATACTCTATGTTGTCATTATCTCTAGTCGATGTGAGACTTAGGTTTTTCTTCAATACACTCCCTCACGTCCAACACTCTTGGATTTGGTGTGTGGATAATATGGTGAGTAATCCGTTAATGGATATAGGATAGACTCTGATAACATCTTAGAATGTAGGTTTGGACCTAACTCAAACCTAAAAATTAATTTAGGAACTTGGATTTTTCTCCAATATCATGTATTCGATCTGGTGGGCATGCTTAATGATCAACTCCTTTGACTAGCCGTAGAGTTAATGTCGATGACACAATTGGTCTTCTGGTTGCAACTCACATCGTAATACTTGTGGCAACAATCAATGCTAGTCAAGAAGTTGAAGATTCTAAGGTAGGATTTGTCAAACTCCTGTGTGACGATTCTCTGCTAATACAAAACCCTGCAGTAATGTCATTACAAAGTAAGTTGATAGCGCTTCAACGGTCCTTCCACTTTTACTTGTATTCCTCAACAACAACCTTGGTTTGGATTTTCAAGTAAAACCTTCATTCACCCTTCATACAAGTGTTGTTAAAACTTGCAATTTTTTTAACTTATCATTTTCCTATGTCTTTTAATAATTATTCTTTTTGTCTTTTTCATTACCTCTCTAGCCAAATGCATCCTTAACTTTTGTGGATGTATGTATTCATTATGTAGTTCAATTACAACAAATGCATATCCAATCTTGATGTTGGATGATGCCTAAATGATAATCTAGTTAATGATCCATATCCCCCTTTCATTAACCAGTTTATACGCTTTCATTTGCATGATTGAGATTTGATTATTGTGAAAATGAAGGTTTATTTTAAATTAAATGTTTTAGTAAGGTAGTTTATTATAATAATTAATTTAAATAGTGTGACGAGTTTTAACCGTTACATGTTAAAATTAAATTGTTTTAAAATGAAAAACAATAACAATATTAGTTTAAAATTGTTGAAATGGTAATTTTGGATAACATTGCATACTTAACATATATGAAAACGAAAATTTTGAAACATAAAGAATGAAAGAATAAATCTGTTATGGAAATAATATTTGGGCCTAATTGTGAGGCCCAGTTGACGTTAAAGATAGTGCGTTCAATTAATTCATTGAACGTGGACCATGACTGAGTCGTGGTGGCAGTTGAGGATGTGCGAGTGGAGGCCGATATTCTCGGAGGCAGTTCGTGCAACAACTGCAAGGTAATATGCTTATAAACATTCAGTGGTTACAGCCAAAAAGGTACACACATTCTTACTCTCCCTCTTTCAATTACACAGAGCACACACCCCACATCCATTGGTGTATTTCTCTGTGATCAATCACTTCAAGGTATCATTTCCCATTGATATTCTTGAAGTAGCAGAGTTGGAATTGATCCTAAAGCAATCATTCAATACACTGGTACTATACATTTGTGTTCTGGAAATAATCAGAACAAAATTATTAAAAATGATATTTAATCCAAAATGAAACATAAAAGTGATTATGTAATTGGAAGGTTTTTCTTTCTTCTTCTTTTGATTTATTTAAAAAAAGCGCGTGTTGTGCACAGGAGGAATGGCGGTGGATGTGGGGTATATACAGTGGACTAAACCAAAAAATGTGTGAGATGATGATACATACGCGTTATGGCGTCGGCTAGTGTGTGTTCCGTGTCCTAGCGCTAACTCACTCCTCGCTCCGTTCTCTGTCTGTCGGAGACCAACTCACGTGACCTCACCACAATTAACACACAAATATCACGTGACCAACCAATTTAATTTAATCTCTTCCTACTTTCTAGTTCCCCTGGCATCGGCAATGTTCCAAAACTGAAAAATGAAAAACTGAGAGTTCTTTTTTATAAACCCTCAGTCACCTATATATTGTAAATATTTTTAAAGAAAAATATTATTTCCCATAAAAAAAACATACCGTCAGTCATTGATATTTGATAAAGAGAAGAGGCAAAACACAAAGATGATGAAGTTTTATGATATTGAAAAATAAAAGTTTGCTGTGTAAAAAACTAAAAATACGAATTTGAGCTATATATTTGTATTGTATATTATTATTATTATTATTATTATTATTATTATTATTATTATTATTATTATTTCCCGAATAAGACGTCCCAACTCCCAACAATCACATGTAGACAACCACATTCATTTTATATATGATAATAGAAGTACTTCTTTGATACCCTACTTATTGTGATTATTTTGTCTGGAACAAATTATGTAGGTAATCAAAGAAGTATATATACAAAGTGATTTTTACGCAAATAAGTACTTATGATATAAATGAAGTACTTCTTTGATAATCTACATGATATAAATTAACTCTTTGATAAATTAAGTACTTATGATATAAATTTTTCATTATTAAACCCTCTTACTAAATAAATAATTAATTAAGTTTATCTAAATACTTCCTTAGTATAAGATGAATTTTGGCATTGTTCTGTAAATTGTCAAGAACTTAGCCAGCAAGCTAACTTGAGAGAAAGACACATATGCTAGCCATATACGCGGTTGACTTTATTGTTTGGGGGTGGAAATTTTCTGCTTGTCTTAATGAGTGCTCATTTTTCATGTAATAATAACTTAAGCTGATTCGCATTCATCAAACTTTTTAGAACATAAATAATGATCCTAAAGAACCATCATATTGTCAGTAGCTATAAAAGCCCTATGGCATTTTTCTAAGTTCCTTTTCAATTACGAGATCATAGGATAGGAAAACGTAGAAGCGTTCACGGCCCAATTTGAAGGTAAAGTTGAAGATATTAATGGGGCAACTAATTAAAATAGAGAAGAAACAAAGGATAGCAAAATTAATGCTGCATTCTTTTTGGTGTGACTGAATAAGCAATACTTGTTAATTATGTTATAGGGCTTTTTTCTTTACTTCACACGAGTCAAATTATACACATATGAAACAGAATTTAATACTAAGAATTCAGTGAAAGTGGTTCTTTTTCCAATTGGCTTTAGTCGCAAATAGGCTTACACACTAGTAGGAGAGAAAGAAAAACGGCGATAACTTAAAATAGAAGCAGCTCTCACTGAACACAAACAATTCTTTGATCTGTAAGTTTGTTCTGTTCTATAGCTATATTAGCTTTTAGGGAAAATTAAAACTTAAAAGCCTTAAATTTCTATCTAATGTGTGATCCTACCTGTACGTACATCTTTTCTCTATACAATTTATTGAAACAATTTGATTGCGGGAATGAAAGAGAGTATATTTTAGCAATTTGGATTAAAGCAACAAAGACCATTGCAGACCACAAAGCTAAAGCAGATAAACATATATACTACAATTAAGAATGACCAATAGAAAGGACTAATGAAAAATTGAGACCATTTAAGAAGGTGGGATCGCTTTAAAACATTGGAATGCAACTAATGATCATTGATCAATATAAAAGTGAAGTTCTAAAATGAACTGTTGAGAAAAAGAGCTTTAACAGCGTGCTACACTGTTATGCTTGCTTCCCCTTTCACTTAATCAGTAAGCACAGTGTCAAAGGACTGTGGAAAAAGTGGTATGATCAAGATCTCATCAACAATGAGTTCCTTTAGAGCTGGCTTTGGAGTCCGTTGTTTGGTTTAATAACACAAAATTGCAAAGAAAGTAGCTTTTAGATCAACCACTGTTCTCAGCCCACGTAAGAGAATCTGCTTTTTACGTATTCTCCCAATATTGTTGATTTCAAAAGTGGTAGCAATTAGCGAAGCACACTTTTTATGTGTGTGTGGGGTATTGGGTCTTGGTAATGCTTTACTTTAGGGCATGAATGTCCATATAAAAAATAATTAAAAACCAAATTATCATGAATCAGCATCTCCTCTGGAAATTACTAACTACAATATAGATGCTTGATAAACACAAGCATAAAAAAGGGTTTTTTTTTTCCTAGAACATGTCCTAGCTGAGCTTGATTTCTTGTACGGTTCATTCTTGGTTATACTTGATTTTAATGAAGCTTTAAGTTAAATCCTTTTTACAATGGTTTTGTTTTGTGGGCCGAGATGTGAATGATCACACATATGGTTAACTGAATTAATAATTGATGGGAGAAAATTTTTGTTAGATGGGACAAGGATACATACTAGCCAACTTTCCAAAGTCAATTTTGCACCCTTTCTTTCTTTTTCACTCAATTGGACTTTGGAAGAGACTATGTCATCATAAATGGTAGTGGTTTATACTGGTACTATTCAATGACCATAATACCCTTCAGGATAAAAAAAATGACAGGATCAGATTACAGAATCCAACAACCTTATCCTCAACAGGTTCCAAATTGCCATGTCTTCTGTATTTTCAGGCCCAAAATACAGGAAAATAAAGAAAAGAATAAAGTATAGAGGGAAAAGAAAATAAAATGACATTTCACTTTTCCCTAGATTACATTATCGGATGAATGTGGACGTACTTCTTACATCTTTACCTAAAGACTAAAGATGACCAGTAATTTGCATGATTGGTTTGTCCTATTATGTTTTTCCTTTCCTTAAGTTGATTGATTTTATTCACTCTGGAATGCAAATAAATGCAAGTTACGTTTATAGGTTTAGAGTCTGCAGAGGATAGCAGTAAAGTAGTTGTGCCCAATTCTTGAGGGTGTCCAATGAACAAAAATCAGTCAAAAGTTCACGATTGGCTTCTTGTTCTATTGTATGTCTTGTCAAATGTTGTATTGAGTATTTTTAAAGCAACATTAGTGTAAACAATTTTACGGTATCATCTAAGTTTGTATTGATATATCTCATTTAATGAGTGTAACTATATTAACAAATAACAATTACATGAGGTTACAAAACTTACTAAATGATGTAATAACACCTCATTGGTGTAAAGCGTTCTTACATTGACCTTGTATTACAATTAAATTCATATTGTATTTAGTTACCCGTTTCTTTCACAAATTCAAAAATATTAACCGAATCGCCTGCGTTCCTGGGAACCCAAAGAAATTTTCAATTGAATTAATAAATTTGAACATATGCAGAGCTAGCTGTGTTGCTGTATTTTGGTTGTCTCCTTTAAGATCACAGTAGCCAGCCCATTTCTAAAGGAGCTCAAATAAAACATAATTCAATGCTACTGATATTTGACACTGTCCCTGGCGTAGGTTATATTGTGAGAGATTATTTTTAGAGTTTAATTTTGATACATCATCAGAACATAAATCAAATTTTTACACCATCAATTAACTAGAAATCATATTAGATTTTAAATTAATTATTAGAAAATCAACAATCTTTCATCAAATTCATATTAAAAATTAAAAATTTATATACTGTATTTTAATTAAATTCTTATTTTTAACCATCTGAAATTGAACACAACTTCACTTTTCAAAAGAAAGTTGCTTGCTCTCTCTGCATCTTTAAGACACATTTGTAGCTTGTATACAGTCCCAGCTTAGAGAATACAGTAATAGAATTGAGATTTGAACTGGCTACACTAGCTAAGATCATCTTTCTCCTCCCAACCATGGTAATCTCAAGAATGAGAAATAGAATTTGTGTTTCTCTTTCATGATGAACTTCTATTCCTTTGTCCATCTACTTGTCCCTCAAGTTCCCTTCATGATACCAAAAACACCAGTTTCTTTAGGGGCAGAATCAAAAGAAAAATTTCAGGCTGCCTTCTTTTTGACTAAATTCTCAAATTCAGCCAGCACAAAACTAAGCAACTGAAAGTTGAAAAATATTTGCAGGTTATCTTCAGGACCTGGTGTATAAACTGAGTGAAATTGGTAAAGCAATTGAAAACAATGATCCAGAGACAGCTGCTTCTGTCTTTGGGAGTGGCACTGATACTGATTGGGTCCAAAATGCTAATATAGCTTTGGATAAGGTTAGTCTGGTTTCTTAAATGTTTGCATTCATTATGAACACTTTTGTTATGAAATCTTTCATCAGAAACTTAGACAAAACTGGTGCCATGATAACATCAATCATCTAATTTCATTATGAACACATTCGATTCTGAATCTCCACAATGGGAGAAAACTGGTGACTTCATTATCATTCTCATGTGATAAAGATTAAAAGAGTATGACGTGGACAAGTTTCAAATACAGCACTTGTGCCGGACATACAATGAACATTGGAATACTATTTAATCTCCATAATATCCATTTAAAAGTGTGAACTTTCTGGATGGTAGAATGTTTTTGAATAAAATTACTATTTATGTATTCGAATATCTCTTTCCAGCTTCTTAATTGGATATCTTACAGTTTCTGGGTAACCTTTTAACAGTTGAGTGCCAGTCCTGAAGAAAAGACTGTGGTGGACACATTCAGTTCCTCACTAGCTTCATTGATTTCATCAGGTATCAAGTTTCATACAAGGCAGAAAAATATCAAGTTTCATTAATAGACAGATATCAACTGCAAAAGAAAAACAGCCTAGATGCAATCTTGTAACTTGTTTCCAAAAGCCTTGGTTGCATTTTTTTGGCACATAAAATTGTGCAAGTAATTTGCTAATGTAATTAAGAGCCAGGGTATACTCAAAATGGTGGCTACAAGATCCTTTGTGCTAACTCTTATTCCTGTTTTTTATTTTGTGGCAGTTGCTGGGAATGACGTTGAGTCCTCCAAACTTGTCTTTGTATCTTCGGCCAGTGCATTTGAGAAGTGGAGCTCCTTGACGGGGCTGGTTGTTCAGCTTAAAGGGCTTTGAAGGAAGCTACAACACAATTTATCTCATCTCGAAATTTGTTAAATACAGAGAATTCCATTAACTTCCTGTCTGTCTGACCTAATTGGTGTCTTAGTGCAGTCTCATTTCAGCTTTATCTATCACCCTACAAAAGACCAACATGCTCATCATTCGTTGCTCAGAATGTTTGAGTACTAGTGTGTATAGTCTCACTCAAAATTGCAATTTTGATGTTGTCTAGAATTTAAGAAAATGTTTTTTTTTTTTTTCTTGTTCAACGAACAGCACAAATAAAAGAACTTTCAAGTTGTAGGGTAATCAAAATCAACTTGTGGTTTGATACTTCGAGTGAAAGAATGAACCATTCTTCTTTGATTCTTTGGTTTCATTGCAGCCGTCTTTACTTCTACTACCCTTTCTTCGGCCACTAGAAGTCTAGAAGAGCAGAAAACAAGCAAAGGGCCACGAGCAATACCCATAATCAAGGCTAATGATTATTATGTATGGCTTTTTTTATATATTTTTTTTTTGATTATCATGACTTTTTTTAATATACATGAAACCACATGATCCTCCACGAAAACAATCTTACTCCTGTCAAATAATACCATTCAAAATGACAAAGCTCTCCACCTGAGTTGTATAACCAAAACTCAAAATTGATTAAGGGCCTTTTAACCAAAAGGGAGCAATTTTTTTTTAATTTACTAAATGGAGATAGGTTCTGAATTAATTTCCAAATAGGATAAAGTCATATTACTTCAGGACTTTAAAGCTAGAAGTCGTATACCTTGACACTTCTGTTTTATTAATGAAGTTGCAATGAATTACACGACTTTATTGATTTATATTATTTTTATTATTATTTAACATGAAAATCGTAGGTTTTTACATGACTTCAAAGTCTTAATATTATACACAACAATTAATTTTTTATATAGAAATATATGCTACGAAGAAAATGGAAAATATATGCTATGAAGAAAGAAATGTCAATGTAATTATGTATTGAACCCTTTTTTATATTAAAATAAACCTCTCACTCATTTTTTAAAGTTAAAATCTATCACTAGTTAAAAAATGAGTTATATTTAGATCGTCTATTTTGTACCGACGGTGTCTTTTGAGTATGCCGAATCAGTATAGCTATCCTTCTTCTAACAGAGCAATGAAGATCTGTTTGGAAAGTAGCAAGTTCCCTGTTTAGGAAGTAAGAAGTTCCCTTTACATCTCTTCATGTGTAAAGAATTGTTCCTGATTTAAATCCTTCATGCCATTGATTGATGACTTCGTATCTTGTGTAAAAAAGAGATATTCCATCAAGTTTATAGGGTCTACTGGAGCTACCCACTTTGATCAATTAGCCAAGATTTTGATCGGATACGAACATTATGAGACTGCACAAAGAGTTAAACAAACTTTAGAACATTACAAAGAATTTCATCTCGCATGGTTCCTAAGTGATAAAAGAAAGAGGATGAGTTCTTCTTTCTTTTTTTATTACTTTCCTCGTGTATGTATCGTGAATAAATTGATCAATTTACTCACGTGAAATAGGCTTTATTACTTCATCAAATAAAAAAAAAGAGTAACTGCAATGATTGAAATAAAGATTTATTTAGTTCTCTATGTGAAATTCTCTAATCTTTTCAAAAAAAGTGCATGCAGTACTTTTGTGTTTACGAGCCAAAATTTTTATACAAGAAAGCCGAAGTTCGAATGTGAAATTTTTGTTTCATTTGACAATAAATCTATTAGAAATTTAACATAATATTAATAAATTATGGATATATGGTAAATATATACTAAATAATAAATCCAAAAACTAATATTATTCATCTTCTATACCATAAAGTTGTGAGAGAAAATAATATATTTTTTTTTTACTATAATAATGAATTTTAAGTTTTATATAGAACTAAAATCAAAAGATCTTACCAAAAAAAAAAAACTGAAGCAAAACTTTATACAAATATATAATAAAAATGATAAATAATTCAACCTTTGACTTTGAAGTAGTGTATAATATTAAAACTTTGAAGTCCTATAAAAACCTATAACTTTTATGTGTCGAACAATAAAAAAATAATATATATAAATCAATGAAATCGTGCAATTTATTATGACTTCGTTAAAAAAAAATTAAAAAATAGAATTCTCAAAAAGATATATGACTTTTGGCCTTAATGTTGCATTGAGTAATACGATTTATCTCATTTGGAAATTAATTACAAAATTATCCCCATGTAATAAATTCTAAAAAAATATTAACCTTTTGATAAAAAAGGCATTGATTAAGAGCAATTTTATGGAAGTTAATTCACGTGTCTGCGAAAATACAATTAAACACCTCCACTCCTCCAGCATAAATTGGACTGATCTTCAGCCCGGACAAATGGCAGTAAACAACGTATAAGATACCTAAAAAAATTATGAGTGAATGAAATATTTGAGTTCACGACAGTACAAGATTATAGGTCCATATCACATTACAAGTATCTTACCACATAATTTTATGGGAGTGCGGTAAGCGGTTCACTGTTTTGCTGGAGGGAGGAGTGAGTTAAAGTCTTGAAGAGGGGGGACTGCAACAACGCAGGAAGATTAATTTCTAAAACCCAGGGTATTTTGGGAAAAAGAATAGAAAATGGAGTGTATTAACAATAAAGGAAAGTGTAAATAACAACTACCTTATTTCTATATCTCCAAAAATGGTCGTGGCCCAACAAGTCGGCTGAATAATTGAACTCCCCATAGTCTCATGTGTTGTCCCATGACCTTAAAACAAATTAGTTATTAAACTAACGAGCATAAGTTAATTTACTTTTAAAAACTATAAAAATCTCATTTTAACTCCTAAATTATCAAACAACATTTATTCTGAAATAATAAATATAAAGACTAAAATGATCGATGTTTGATAATTTTAGGAGATAAAATAATGATTTTATAATTTGAAGAAATAAATTAAAAGATGTTACTATTTTGTAAACTAATTTGATCAATTAATCTAAAACAAAATCATTGAGATGAATTAAAAAACAATAATTTGTTTATTGTTACTTGATCAAATGTGTAATTAATTATTTTACATAGTTTTTTTTTTAAGGATTATTACATAGTTATTAAACTATAATTTACGTGAAAATGAAACTTTACTTTCACTTTATTACTTGTATAACCAATACACTTTATTACTTGTATAACCAATACATTTGTCGGAGGCATGCATGTATATTTTTTTATATATTACTTGTTAAGTTATTCTTTTTGTTCTTCATATACATCTTCTTTTGAAAACAACTTTATTTGAGACATTTTTAGACATTAAATATGAATAAGTTTTATGTGAAAGTAAGAAATTTGCAAGTATAATAAAAAAATTCAACAATTTTTCAATTTTTTCTATTTTCTTTTCCGATTTAGTAAATTATTTACATTACAGTCACACGTTGACGTTTAAGTTTCATGTACTTCTTGTATTTCTACTTATTGATCTCAATAACAAATTAACCCTGATAAATAACATCCTTTATATGTATCTTTCCCCAATCTCCCAAGTTCCAGCACATTAAGTACGTGTTTGCAATCAACGTTATTCAATAATTAAATTCACGTCAAAGTCAAGAATATGACACAAAAACAAATTATAGCTAGATCCACGTCGAAGGGTAATAGACGTGTTACCAAACATTCGATAAGAACAGAAGCACGTTGAAGCCCACGTTCAAAGGTTAGAAGGTGATGCCTCTCGGTGGCAACAAAACTCTTGAAAGTTGAATAAGGAAAATGACTCTAGCTAGGTTACGATGTAAAGCCGAGCTTGAAGGTCGAATTAATTAACGTGAGTATGAAAAAGATAATGGTTTTTCTTTTGCAACAGAAAATCAAACGAGTCCTTGCACAGCTGTTATATAAAGAAGAAGCATTTTCCGACGTTTCACCTGTGTTTATGTGGACGCTCGAAAATTAAGAGGAGGTCTTACAACAAGTTGCCGACAATTCTCACAAGAGCTTTGCTGTATAATTAAGTTCGGGCCTCATTAGTTTGGCAGTCATAAAATTATAGAAAGGAATAAAAGATATATATATGCCCAAATCCTTTCTCTTCGATCATGTTGAAGGCCATAGAATGATGGAAAACTGGAATGGAATAAAGGACTTTATTACAATTTTCATAAATATAATTACTTAGCAATTAGCTTGTAAATAATTTGGACTAAAAACTCCTAATAAATCTTTACGACTATTGTCCCACTTTATAAATCTATAATAGTATGTTAAATACCGTCACACCATTTTATAAAGTGGTATACCTTACAATTACAAACCCATTCAAGCTTTTAAACCCCAACCCTCCTTCCTCCTTAGATTTGTAAATTCTGTCCCATTTCACCCTAGGCATGTTTTAATTGAACTAATTGGGCTTTTCAAGTCAAATCATTATTTTTTCTCATTTTTCACCTTTTGCTTTTTATCTTTGTAATTTTATTGTTTGTGATGTAAATTAAATGTTTAGAGCTATTTGATTTCATAATTGACTTTTAGGGCCAACTCTAAGATTTTGGATGGCCTATGTGAATTGAGAAAATGAAGTCCTCATAAATTATTTGAATTTGGTTTTTCTTTCATTTTTGCTACAAAATCATGAATAATATGTTTTTAATTAATTAAGATTCTTTAAAAAAATATTTTTTCATAGAAATTAACAAGATTATTTAATATTTGTTGCGTAGTTAATTGCAAATAAGAATTTAACATTTACAATTTAAAATTCTTAATATATGCAAACAGTAACAAAGATATAATTAATATTATTTTTGTAAGTTGTGCATGCATAAAAAACAACGAAATGATTCAATTGTTAAAATTGAATCTTAATTGTTAGACTCCGTGTAAAAAAATTTAAGTTGTCATCTAAATAAAAAATATTATACTAAATTTTTTAAAATAATTATTATAAAAATCAATAAATTTATTATACATGTTAATTTTGATAGAAAGGCAGTTTAAATATTCTTTATAATTTCGATGCAAGGATTATTTCTCTTGATTTTATTATTATTTAGTTACAATGATTTTTTTCCCTTATATATTTTTATTTTAAAATTTTACTTATTTTTTCTTAAACAAAACAAAAAAAAAAAACGGACGCATGCACAAATAATTGATAATATGAAATTTAGATAGGAAGTTATAATTATATTATAAACTGACATGTGAACTGTTTTAATAGGGCAATTATTCTAAACATACTTCTATGTTAATTCATGGAGTCTACAAATCTATATTTTAAAGCATCAGCATCTTGGTATAAATCATGCGGTGGTGGAGTGTCTGTGAACGTTTGAGAAAGTAAGGATGCTCAAGATATGGTTGGCACTTGGCACAGGTCTGTCTGTATATTAAAACATGTTACATTCTCAAACCGAAGTACGTTTCCTCGGAGACATGAACTTATGAACCCAGCTATAGTTGTACCCAGGCAAGCAAGATACATCAACTATATATCACAGTATCTTTCACAGACAAAACTCTCCATATACGCGCCCTTGTCTCTCTCAGTCTCTCCCTATACTCTATACTATTTAGTATTCACACTGCACAGACACGGTTTTTTTCTTTTTTCTTTTTACATGACACGGTTTCAAATTGCATGCACAATTGTCACACAATACTAGGTAGCTACTAGATGAGCATGCATTATGTATGTCCGAAAGCATGCAAGGGAAAACGACGCCCGTGATTAGAGAACGCGTTTCACAGATCATATATATGATGCGTCTGAGAAGGATGGATTGGTTTTCCATTTGTTGCATTTTACATGTTCAATTAATTCCGTGGTGGAAAAGAAGAATCCGTGTTTGATGTATGTGGCTTTTCTGAGAACACTGTATTGTTTTTTGTCTTTGTTTTTTATAGACAGTATCTACGTACATATGTCTGTGATTTGTTAAGGTCTTGTACAAGTTTGGATGAATCATTCCTGCTCATCGTGCTGTTGAAGTAATTCCAAATGCATCATGCAAGAGCCAGCTCGCAACTAGTCCATCTTCAAGCGTTTGTAAAAGAAACCACTTTTTGAAAGGTCATAATTATTTCAGGAATTCTATTCCTTTTAGCTTGGATTCCTCATGCTGTATAATTTATCCTAGTGTTCATAGAGATTCCAAAGCAAGAAATATCAAAATGTGCCTAGCTTTGTTTGCCATACTGGTACCTTATTTCTGGCACTTTTATGATATACAAAAAAACCTATGTAGTAACTAGCTATAGGGGACACACTTAGATAGAGAATGGTAAAGAGACATGAATAGAGGATAGTTGAATTGAATCCACTTTAATTAGGTACGTAGATTGAAGTTATTCAAATTAGCTAGAGAAGCTTCAACAACGCATTTTTTTTATTTTTTTTTATTTCTCTGTAATGCACATTTTATCAGATGTTTTGATATGCCTAATCAATGACTTGAATGATCACTCTATTCAGTGAGACTTACGACATGCAAATTATTTACTAACAAATAGGGTGAAAAAATCTTACTACTTTCGCAAAATAAAATAAAGGTTACTACTTTTTTTTTGTTTTTGTTTAATCCAAACCTTTTCGGCTAAAAGTTCTCCTAATGTTTTTCCCATTTCCAAATATGGATGCAAAGTTCAGTTATCACAATTTAAAAATTATCCTAATCTTAATCATTAAAATACAATTGCAGCTAACCAACTGAGTTTGAATAAAATAGGGAAAAAGTATTATATTTTAAGTTTTCAACCACATTAGTTTGTCATTTTCAAATAATAAAAAAAAAAGATATATTATTCCTGCAAACATTTTTTTCTAAACATTTTTTATGCCACTCTTGAGAAATACAATTTCAGCTAGCCTAAGGAATTTGAACAGGGCCCATCTTCTAATCCCCGGGTACGTGAAAAGGTATGTTATATATTAATTACATATTAACCAAGAAGGTAATTATTTTTATCCCGTTGGTATACACTGCTAGATCGATATAATTCATGGGCAAGAGCTTTCCTTCTTTAAATTTGCCCAATGGGCAAGGGAAAGGGGGGGGGGGGGGGGGGGGGGGGGGGGGGGGGGGGGGGGGGGGGGGGGGGGGGGGGGGGGGGGGGTGTTCTCGACCCATGTGCACGTGAAAAGGGGGAAGAAACTGAAAGAACCGAATCCAATTCGTTAATTCCTGTTCCTACAGTTAGTCTCTAGCTAGTTGGCAACTAATTTGGTCATGCTTTGGATTTGAGTATACCCTGGCTTTTTAAAATGCTTTGTCATAGCCTTTGTTGGAACAAGGAGATTATAATAATCAAACCAAGCACATGAATCAATTAACATAAAATTATTTTAATTTAATTAAAGATTAATTTTAAATTTAACTTCTCAGCATGCAGTAATAAGAAGTTTTTTTTTTATCACCTATAATAATTTTATATATTTAAAGATTATTTTTAATGAAAAATACAAATAGTGTATAAATAAAAATCAAACAACGGATGGCTGACTTCATGATTTAACGTTAACTTTCAAATCCCATGAGAATACAAAATTAGTGCTAACTATAGTGGATGGGTACCAAAAAAGTCAAAAGAAGCGGACAAATGAGAACTCTCTAGTTATATACCAGCACATTAGCACGCACCAATAATGTGGCTATAATCTGTCTAATCATGTTAATGACTTTTAAAGAAGCCAGATTACAAGCGTGAACAACTTAATTGATTTAGACAGATCAAACATCCTTCCCACTTTTAGAATTTTATTAGTTGTAATCCCTATTTCAGGTAGTTAAAGCTACCACTTTTTGAAGTACTAAGGAAAGATCTGAGGAACTGTCCAACTCAAGCTCACAGATGCATTCAAACACAATCAAAAGTACAACTTTAATAAGGGGGGAAATTATAGGAAAAAAAAAAAAAAGAGTTTCTGAAGAATGAATGAGAACCTCATATTCATCCCTCACATTTAATTTTAGGTTATTAATTAGCAGCTACGTATCATTCTCTAGAAAGGTAGGGAAATTCAAGAGTGGTCTAGATGTTTGTTATACGTACGCCTTGCTGTTGGATAACAACAGCTACTCTTTCTTAAACCTCATAAAAAGAAGAAATTAAACCAGTACTTTCCCTTTCTCTAAAGCATTCATTTGATATTTGATATATTTATTTATATATGAAACAACAAAAAGAGAGCTAGAGAGAAGAAAAACACACGTAAATTTATAAAATTTAATATTAGTTTCAACTGAATAAGTGAATTCTGTTGAAATTTATAATATACCTCATAATTTTAATTCATTAAAATTTAAAATAAATATATCATTACTTATTTTTATTTAAAAACAATACCATTATCTGAAAATACGCACAAACGTACAAAGATAGAGAGAGGAGGTCCCTCAAACAATTATTCCTTTAGAAATCAAGATGTGTGAGAGAGAGAATAATTTGCCTATATATTTTCCATTATTAGGAAAAAAATAAACATTTTTACATTCTTAGTTTTCTTATATATATATATATATATATATCTCAATTTTTACAGTCATGTTGTATTTCTTTTATAATTCTAACTTCTTTTTTTTTAATAAAAGTGATAGAACTGAGTATCAAAGACATATTAACTATTAAGACTGAAGCCTGCAGTAGAGATCCAACTAGAAAATTATTCCATATGTTCTAATAATAAACAGTTTTATTCAATTACAACTACTCAATTAATCCTTAAGTAATAGGAAATTTTCCAAGAAAATAGTTGTTCACCAATCAAAGAAAAAAGAAGTTTTAAGAAAATTTAAATTCACATGAAGGAGGTGAAAAAGTTGCCTAACAAAAAAAATGAAGGAGGTAAAAGTTCTTGCAATATTCTTAGCTATATCAACTTCCATAATATTAATTTTATCATCCATTAATCACTTTATGTATCTTTCTTTTTTATATCACCCTCTTCTCTAGCTACAGGAGTGTATAGTTGTGCAAAATGGTGTTAATTTATCCCATTTACTTTTAATTTAGGTCCTATTCCATATTCCATAAGGCCATAAGAATTGGAGAAGAGTAGGTAATGTGAACCACAGCAAGTCCCACCCACGGCCAAAACAGCTCTGCAATGCAACGCAGGAGCTATTAAATGCGTTTCTGATACCCTCAACACACTCCTCTGCAGCACCCATTCACTGTTGCTATGGCCTTTCACCCTCATGTTTATATACATCTGTACAAACGCACACACAACTTGTTAAAGTTGTACAACACCTTCACATTTTCCTACGACCAGCCCTCAACTCTTTAATTAATTTCTCTTTCTTTTCAACCAATAATATTGCTGCTATATTTTTCATACGAGAAAATGCAAATTCCTCAATTTAGTCAGCCCCCACCCCTCCCTAGCTTTCATACAAAAACCCGTATTACCCCCCAAATACTTCAATTCCTTCCTTCTTTTTTTTTTTTTTTTGTTTGACCCGTGACTAAGCAATCTATATATCTGATCAAGTTGATGATCGATCAAGTATATTAACATTGGATGACACATCCAATTAAAAGTTAAAGATGAGTTAATTTTAACCATACAATAATATGTAAACGATCAAAATTATTTTAACAATTAATTTTAATCTTAACTATTTATTTAAATTATACACTATTGAGATTTGTTTCTCTCACTTGATCGTTCTCTCTATATATAGAAACACACACTTGTGACAAAATTAAACTACATCTTATATTATATATGGTCCAATATTACTTTATAACTACCACCTTCCTACCAAATCACAGAGATCGATAGAGGCTCCATCGCGCATGCTATCTAGGTTGGCTGCTAGTTATCAGTGATCTTTCTGCGTATAGAATAGATAGAGGCAGGCAGAGCTAGTAGTCTTGCATCCATCGGTAATTTGGTACTCTGAAATTGTGTTCCCGTGATAGAGAGAGATCCTACCTCTTTCCTGCTTAAAGTAAATTACTCATATCCGCCGCTAATTATATATATCGAGCTTCCATTTTAAAATAATTCTTAAAAAAGTTAATTTGTCCAGGTTTTAGTTAATTTTTTTAAAATGCAAAATATGCACATTAAACATTACTCCTCCATGTGTTATTGTTACATACTTACATTTTAATGTCAGGTGTTTAACTTGGTCGTGATTATATTTAAGATTAGAAGTGCCATCCTCTTCTATCAATTAGTAACAGAAAAAAAAAACTAATCATAGCTGATAAGTTACCACTGAACAATCTCGCAAGTTGTCCCTCTTATGGATTCAATAGAGCCAATTTGTGGCCTCTTAATTTTTGGCAGAGATTTTCGTAGTACCAATTGAATGACAGTCATTCCAATCATACCCTAAAAAGCTGAAAGCAAAATTAATTGTCAAAATTGTTATATATGAGGAAAAAAAAAACAAAATAATTTTAATATATTAATGTGACTCATGTTAATAACTTGCTTTCGCGTGGGTGTGTGTGTGTATATATATATATATATATTATATATTTTAATTTTTTATTTTTTAAAATTTTTTTTGAGACCTTCATGGAATTCTCGGCAACGTGTCGAATGGAGTAGACATTGACAGTTTGTGATCGTAATCATCCACTACCCTATAATAATAAGCATGTTAATTGATTCGTGTTTTTCTAAGATCAAGCAAATACTACCATTTTTCCTATGACGTACGTACCTTCTTAAGTTGCAAAGAAGGAAGAACCAGGCTTCTGTCATCTCACGCTCGTTAATGGGAAAGATCGACTATCAAAAGAATGTTATTGTTCATTTATTCCCATCTTTAGCAATTGCTAGTAAGAGAATCCTTTTAGATTTTTTAAACAACTAAGAGTGTTTGTCCACTAACAATGGACTTGCAATACACAAATTAAAAGATAGCAACTGGAATAAAAAATAATAATTGTTAGTAAATATTTTTATATTTTTTACAAAATAATAATTAAATGTTCATTTATTTCAAATTAAAAGATAGAAACTGGAATTATTATTTAAAAACTTATATGATTGCATACATTGTTTCACACACATGATGTAGAAATAAAATTAACATAGTGCATAGTGTCACTTTTTTTACAAACAAATTTAGAAAACATATACACTTTAAAATAAAATAAAATAGAAAACCATTTACAAAGTTTAGTAAGCTAGACATTGGTGTCACAAGGAGCTCCTGCTTAATCAATAGACTATTACAAACTCAAATTTTTCTTTTATATAATTGTTTATTATATTAATTATATGGTTTCTATGTAAATTAATGAAGGACAAATTAGTTTTAATTAAAACTTATGAGCTCGATTAGTTTCAGAAATTTAATTCAATTGTTGAATGAATAACATTTAAAAGTTGTGCAGCAAAAAAGTGTATTTAGTCCAAAAACTATGATAAATTATAGAATCCTTATAGAAGGTTAAATATTATCTATATTTTATTTCGAGATACATAATGTCAATAAGTTTATATATTTTAAAATATGGATTAATAATTTTTTTTTATAAAAGTGAATGTTTGAAATTTAGAAAAGAAACTATATCTATACTAATTAAAATTGACTCGGGCAAGCATATCACACCGTAGGCTCTTAATATGATATGGACATTTACAAATAATTTTGGTATGCATCATTCAGGTATTGATGTGGATCTTGCCATAATGCATTGAAATTTTTTATAATCTAGGCAAAGATCGAAATTTATTAACTCCTAGGAAGGGTCAAAAGACTAAAGATTACGATGACATTATCAGAAGCTAAATACCAGAAAATAAAAATATGCAGTGCAGGCAACACTTTGATTAATTAACCTTAAGGGGTTTTTAATTGGTGATGATTATATTACATGAGAAAAATTATGAGTTCTTCTAGAAAGAAAATTTTACCCTGTTATATGAATAAGAATTTAATTGTTTCAACAATAGACCAAACTGCAAAATGTGTAAGAATGGAGTGATTTTGCTGACAGATCTCATGGTAAGATTCAACAAGTATATATGAAAAGTTCGATCCATGTTAACATGAGACGATCCAACAGTCAATGGGAAAAGTCATTAAAAAAATGAAAAAGAAATGTATGCTAGCATAGCATCTATCAATAATACCAAAAGGAGGGTGATGATGAAGCAAAGCGAGTTATGTAGAATTTATTACGCCAGACATGGAAAGGGACTGGAGCTAAATGGGCAATGTAACAGTGCTATTAAAATGGCTAAATCGACAAAGAAGAGATCCTAATAATGTTGTGACTTTCTCATTTTCTTCAGTACCTTTATATCTCCCAAGACTTTTTCTTATATATCTTGTTTGTCTTTTACAATAATTTGGTCTGAAAATAATTAATTTATCGATGTAATTACCTTCAAGCTAACACATCTTAAATTGATAAATTCTAATCAGTTTGATCATTCTAGGTCCAGAAATTTAAACCCATGTCATGTTACTAATATAAAACATTCAACCGCAGAATGAAGACGGTTTTAGCTAGCTACGTCTCAAGTATCACACGGTTCATTTATTTTTTCCAATGAAAAAATGAGAAAAAAATAAAAACAAAAAAACAATAAAAGCTAAAAGCATGATGTATATATGGAGCAATTTTAGTGGCTCTTAGGGTTTCAACTGTCATACTTGATGTAACTGTTTCGAGGTTTTATGATTGATTTGCTTTGCCGATGGAAACAAAAGCTGCGAGAAAAAGTCGTTAGGAGAAAATTAAATTCCCAAGCTAACTTTTTACCACCCAAAATAACAGCAACATTTACTTGATAGTAAATATAAAATGCGCTGAAAGAAATACCAATATGTGTGCGATGCATACTATAATCCATACAGAATATTCTCAGAATTCAGAAATGTGATTACGATGCATCTTTTATTTCATTTTTTTTTTTGCGCTAATGAATTGATAATTGTGCCATTTATCTAATTATAAGGCTCAAGAAGTGTGTATGAAACACACAATTGGAATTTTTTTAACTAATATATCACTCATAAAATAGACTTCTACAACACTTTTGAGAATACTATTTTTTCCCATTAATTTGTGTGACACCAATTATTTTATTGTACTTTTTTCTCTCTTTTTTTGTTTTATGTACGAAAAATGTACAAATTTATAATATAAATATATAATTTATGCTTCCCTTGTATACTTGAAAAAAGCCATTAGTGCAAGCATAATTATTAAATCCAGTATCATTCCTAAAAAGAAGAAGATCAACAAGAAAAATAAGAAAGTCGTGTTTTCTTTTCTTGTAAACGGCTATTATTCAGTCAAAAAAAAAAAAGAAAAAAGCAAGCTATTGTTAAAATCTCTGGGAGTTATGGAAGAAAGTCACACACCACTATACTACTGTTTAATAAATAGGATCGCCCCCCTCGTCCGCTGTGGAGTTGCAGGTTTGTCTGAGGATGGGAGTGGTCACTCTCATTCTATCTTAATGATATATTATATATTGTACAGATTTGGTAATGCGGCCAAAACCTTTGCTGTGTTTTGAACTTTTGATACTTGAATGCACTTGATAGTTGATATGCAGTGGATTCTATAAAATTCCATATTAAATGATAACTAATTTAAATTATAACTAAGTATTCGAAATTCTTTTTTTTTTTTTCCACACCTCAAAATCTGACATAACGATTATAGTTCAGTAAAATTTATATCCTATATTCTATATTTAAACATTTATTTGTGACTCACTAGACTGCTGCCTTTTCTCTTTCTATAAACAAATACCTACCCTGATTGATATTTATATAAAAAAAAAAATCAAGCACTTTTACAACATTGAAGTAATCTTTTTTATATTTTGCAAATAAAAGGTGATGTAATCAAACTTAAGAATACTAGTTTTTTTATTTTATTTTTCATACCCATTTTACAATTTTTATTTTTATTTTTTTCACGAGCTTGCAATTTAACTCATTTATATAGGTTTAATGAGTTATAATAAATCCAGGTCCACACGAAACTCGTCAATCTAATTAAACTTAAAATTGAAGTGCATAAATTACGGTTCTATTTTATTTTTACACCCTATTATTTATACTTATTTTACATGTTTCTTTCAATCTTTTTAAATTTCTATTTTGACAGTTTATTTTGAATAGGTTCCCAACTCGAGTTAACTTTTATAAAAGAAAAGTGCTGTCTCTTGTATAGAACATATATATTTTATATGTTATGCTTCTCCTTTGAGGAAGATATTCATCACCTATATTTTATCTTGTCCGATGACAAACCAAATTTAGAACACAGTATGTTTATGCATAGTTTGGATATTCAATGACATTTCTACTCATTATGCCTAATAATATATTTGGGGGGTGTTGTAGTCTTGTAGATTATTGGCAGGATTAAGTGTGCCAACATATAGTTGGGACTTGGGATCCTTCTTCCTACGTACTGTGATGCCTTTGCCCTCTTTTACTAAAAATACGTAATAATCTAGCTCTATTTTAAGGAAGGAGAAAAAGATGTAGTATGTTTGTTATCTTATTTGGCACGTTGTGGTATGATATATTTGGATTATGCATAATATTATTTATTGTATTTCAAGTTCTTCCTTTTGATTTCTTTAGTACATACTTTATACTTGATGAAGATTAGTTTGTGGACATGATATAGGATCAAGACGAGTAAATGCTTATTTTCTAATTGGTGTATATATGAATCATATAACTTGTCTCTTTTTATACTTTTGAAATGAACTTATAAGACTTTTATGGGTTAGAGTACGTCTTATACTTTATTTTTTAATAATACTTTGTATATAGAAAAAGTATAACGAATTATATATTTATTATTGATATGATTTTGAAAATAATTATTATAAAAATTAATAAATTTATCATGCATATAATAGTTTATAATTAAATAATAATGTAAAATTATTTGTCAAAGTAAAAGACTTTTTTCTCTCTAAATTTAATAATTTTACTTTCATTCTTTTTCTGTCTCTTCACTCTCTATACTTGAAGAGGTGGTGGAAGAAATTCATTTTTGCAAGAATTATTGCCACTTGAAGATGGTTTTCCAATATGAACTAAAAACTACTTTCTTTTCCTTTCCCGGTCCCAGCATTCCCTGACTGCCGTGGGCACTACTAAAACTACTTTTTTCATCGCATTGCCTTACCTTACCCTACTCTCTACTCTCTACTCACTGCTTAATTCTTCGGATTCCAAACAAGCCCTTCATCTCGCTCTCTCTACTCTATTTTAATTTATACTACAAACCCCTAATTCCCTCAACTTTTACTGTCCTCGTATACTTATATATACACCCACCATACACACCTCAGTATCTAACCAAGAAGAAGGGTTTTAAGAGAGAGAGAGAGAGAGATAGATAATAATTAAAAGGCCCTTGCCTTCACCTTTGGTGTCCAAGATATTGCTAGAGAGAAGAACTAGTTGTTCAATTAGCTTCATCCATCTTTCTACCTCCTTAATTCTCTTTCCCTTCTTCTTCTTCCACCCTTTTGTGTTAGAGTACAGAAGCTTGAGATCAGACATGTCGAGCTGCAGTATCGATGTTGCGCCTGAGCAACTCTGCTACATCCCCTGCAACTTTTGCAATATTGTTCTTGCGGTATCTTTGATTTGAAAGCTCTTTTACAATTTATTGGGAGATCTTCTTTTCAGCTCTTGCATGCTACCTAATTGATATGATATGTTTCTTGTTTTCAAATGTCAAACTAATGTACAGCACACACACACACACACACACACACACACACACACTTGGTTGTTTTCTTCTTTTGCCTCTTTTTTTTCTTTCACCTGTTTACATCCAAGGATAAAAGAATTCAATCAGATCCTGAAAAGGAAGCTACGCTGGGTGTGTGTGTGTGTGTGTGTGTGTTTGCGCTTTTGTGAACCAGTGGGTGTGTTGTTTTAATTCCCTCTTTCTGGGTTCCTAGTTTTTGTTACAGTCATGTCTCCATCTCTGGACTTTTTTTTTCTTTTTTCCTTTTTTTTCTCCTTCTTTTGCAGTCAAAGAAAAGTCATACCCTGGAGGACCTCAAGATGGTTACACTCACACACACACACACACACACAAACACACACATACGGTGTTTTTCCTTTCTCGTTTGAGCAAGTTCGGGTGAGGCTAATTGTGCCAACTGTACTAGCTAGCTGTTTTGAGAAATATGATGGTTTCCTCTTGAAAACGCCAAAATAGGCACTATATGTTAAAAGTGTTGATAGGACTAGTCCTCTCCACCCTTTGAAATCCTATCTCTAAGCTGTAACCTAATTTAACTCCAGCTTCTGCACTATACATCCAGGTCATTTCTCAAGTTTGTAAAAAGGAAAAACGAAAATGTAAATCTACTCAGAATTCCCAGTGCTAACACACATAAGGAAGAAACCCTGGATGGTAGTACCTTACAAGTTGACAAGTTTTTTTTCCTTTTCAAGTAAAACCAAGCTGCACCCTTTTCCTCAAAACCCCACTTTTCTCAAATTAATATTATCCCCCCTCCCCCTTTTTTCTTTTACAAGATCAAATCATCTCTAGTATGAAACTATTATATGATCTAGTTATATTTAACTTTATTTTCATTTTCTGGGTTTCTTTTGAGTTTTCTTCTTTTATAATGGAATAAGGATTGAATAATATTGTGTTATGGGTGCAGGTGAGTGTTCCATGCAGTAGCCTGTTTGACATTGTGACTGTTCGATGTGGGCACTGCACCAATCTATGGTCCGTGAACATGGCCGCCGCGTTTCAGTCACTGTCATGGCAAGATGTTCAGGTGAGGTTCAACTAATTACTACTTAATTATGATAAATACTCGGAACTACTAACTAAAAGAAAAGTGTGTCCAGCAATAAATAAATTAATAAATAAAATAGGGTCTTTGATTTCTGGATCGTAGGGTAGGGTTTTCTGGGAGTTATTCTTTTTGAGAAAATCGAAGGCTCTCTTCTCTCTCTGGTATGTTCTGTGTGCTAAATCGAGTATTTCAAAGCAAGCATGTCTGTTATTTCTACCTGAGAAAGAGTACTGAAAACCCTAGCTACCTGCAGCCGCCATAAGCAAAACCTATTCCTTTTTCTTTTTTGCACTTTTAGTAGAGGCGTCAGGGCCTGTTCCAAACCCATCAAGGCAACTGAAAATAATCTACAGTATCTCTCTCTTCGAGATTATATTTATATACCTCGAGGTTTGATTAGATTGACATGTATGTATATGTGGGAAGTATATATGTTAGCCCTTAGCTAGGTTTAATGATTTCTTTTCAAGATCCGTGTCCTCTCCAAGGCAAGCACACCCCTGCGGATCAGATGACTCAATTTCTTAATTTAAAAAAAAAATGGTATATTGGTGTAAATCCCTAAAATCGAATAAGCCCTTCTTCTGGGTTTTTCTGTAAGTACTTCATTCATCTGATTAGTTGCATTTCCTGTCTAACTGCTCAGTGATATTAAAGGCACTTTCGTTTCTCTCTATGAGAAAGCCATCATTATTTCTTCTCGTCTGAATCACAGGTTAACCCACATTTGCTGCTGCCAGAGATACCTAGTCAGTTATTTATTTATTTATTCACCCTATTTTATTTAATTTCATGCAAACTACCTGGTCCCAGTTTTGTTATTACATTGGAAAAATTAATGTTCAAGCTTTCTAATATAAAAATATGTTTTAATTTAAAGTTACGATTAAAATATATTTCGATATTTTATACATGGTTTCAAATTAATTTGTCAAACTTAAACGAAAAAAAGGTTTAAAAAAAACATTTAATAAGTGAAAAGTCAAGAGTTCTTCATTTTCTTTATATTTTGAGAAAGCTAATAAGTCATCATGGTACGTCCACTTTATTATATATTGGCATGGCAAAGTGTTGATGCTCCTAGTCCTAGCTAATTAACATTTTAATTTTCAGGGACCTGGACACTGCAATCCAGAGTACAGGATTGACACTGGCTCAACGTCCAAATGCAACAATAGGATTGCAATGCGTGCACCCACCACTCATGTAACTGAGGAAAGGGTTGTGAACAGGCGTGAGTATATATTTGCCTTTTCCCCGTTTAATATCCAATCTCAAATTCATCATAACCACATATACTATATAGCTAGTTTTTTTTTTAAAAAAAAAATGTATAATCCATGTTGTTATCTACAATATTGATCTGATCATGAGTTGTTATTTTCTTTTCCAGCTCCCGAGAAGAGGCAGCGCGTACCTTCTGCTTATAACCAGTTTATAAAGTAACTTAATGCTTTACAAATAATTTTACTGCATATATATTCGATGGAATGGTGCATAAAGCAGCTTTGAAACGTCTTTGTTCTTACGCAGGGAAGAGATTCAGAGGATCAAAGCCAATAATCCTGATATCAGCCACAGAGAAGCTTTCAGTACAGCTGCAAAAAACGTAAGGACCAGATCGAAATTACTGCAAATATTTTACCCTATTTAATTATGTATATAATCATAATCATCTTGATAGAAACATAATAGCTTATAATTGTTTCTTTTTTAGTGGGCTCATTTTCCCCATATTCATTTCGGGCTGATGTTGGAGAGTAACAACCAAGCTAAGATGGAGAATGTAAGTATTAATTAAAGCACAATTATTTCTCTTCATATCACTTATATTAAGAGATAATAATTATGATCCCCCTCACTCAACATTTATTTGATTATATGTATCATAGCTAGGGAATCAAACCCTTGTTCCTTTTCTGTTCTTTCAATTAAAAATAATAAACACCTTATCCAAAAAAATTTAGAAAAAATAGTATCAATCAAGAGATTTGAGTATTACTTTTTAATGTAACATTAAATTTTTAACTGGAGGTTCAGGAAAGGTAAAGGAGTAAATCTTAAAAGAAGAAAGTATCTCCAGAAAAAGATAATTTATAAAAAATAATACGTACTTTCAATATGTATTAAACCCTGATCATTTATTATATTGCACAGAACGTAAATATTATAGGATCTTTGGTACACAAATTTGGCTGATTATATGATATTTTATTTCAGGTTTCTGAGAAGCATTTAATGTCAAGGGCTGCGCTATTGAATAAATGAAGGCTATCTTCATCATATCACAGGACTTGAGTTTCATTTGAGTCTGTCAAGTAAACAATGTCCTGACCTATAATGAGTTTTAAGGACAATCATCTCCTTTTCTTCGTTAGTGTACTTGTCACTACTTACTACTTGTTCAATGGATGTTTTCACTTAATTTGAAGCAAGAATGCTAGTTTTCCTTGTTATCTTACAATAAGTTCTATCTTCTACCTGATTGAGATCAAGATAAAACATGTATAGCTGTTCAAAAAAACAAAAGAAAGATAAAACATGTATGCTACTGTTTTAAGCTAGATAGCGAGAACAATTATCATTATCTTTTTTGGGTAATACGTACTAATAACGAGAATAAAGTCCGAAAATGTTACAATGTCAAACCATAAAAACTATATTTGGAGCAAACTATATTATTTATTTTTTGTCACGAGAAAAATATTGAAGAAAAAATATCGAGATAATGTTTTGTTAAAAAATTCATATAGTAACTAATTATAGCAAATATACATTCAATACATACTATACTCACCTTTTGTTTCTCTATAAGAAAATATTAAGCGTATTTTTTATCCTAATTTATAAGTAACATAAATTCATGTTAACGAGGTTCTCATTTTTTATATAAATGGATGCATTCAAAATTGAATAATTAGTTATTGGAACAATTTTTGCATGATAAACGGTTATTTGTGCAGGAAAAAAAAAATCATTGGTTAGGATTAGAAATTATTAATTTAGTGTCATTAAATATATAAGTTATCTTTAATCCTACAGTATTCTTTGAATAAAACTTAAATTTATGTATCTATTAATTAAAATTAATTGATTTAAATTTATATTAGTATTTTTTATAAGCATTTATTTTATTAGTATTGAAAAATTAATTATATGTTTCTTATGTATATATATAATTAACTATTATTCGAAGTTGAACCTCAGGTTGTCGATCTGTCCACCAATTCATAATGTCTTGGTGATTTTGTGAAATAAATTCTAGAATTGAAAATCAATTTCAAGATATGTTGAGTTGTCGTAGAACAAAAGATCAAATATTAATGTCAACCATTAAGCACTAATAAATATCACATGCAACTTAGTACATACAACTACTTACATATACTATCTCACGGATTTCTTTCCTGAACGGCGTATAGTAGCATATAATAAAACCAACTTGGTTAAATTAACTTACATAACATGTGACTATGGCACAGAGAAATATAATTAAGTGGGTATTTGTCCTCCCAATTTGATGAGTTTAGGCCGCAAACATGATACTATATAGTTAACTATTATGCGAAGTTATTTTTACCACTAGAATTAAAATAATAAAGAATATGTTCAAAAGTGCATGACTAACATTTTTTTCATGAAATAATATGCTTCAAACTTGACACATTTTCATTTACCCAGAATCTCTCATAATTAATTAAATCCCTCTACTAACTAAATAAAAGCTCACTAAAGGTAACTTCAAAAGGTAAGAGATTTGAAAATTTCATAATGGCAATCTTAATGGAAATTCAATGCTTTTTAGTTTCTTTAATAACGGAATTTATGAATGTTTATTTATTAATTTACACATGCAAGTTTCAGCAATAGGATGCTACAAGAAATTAAGCATTATTTCTTTGAGTTGCTGAAAGATTTCCAAAAGCACTAGTGTTTCGTGGAAGTTATATAGATTATTTCAAAAGAAAAAGTGGTTGTAGAGTTAGGTTAGCAATATAGCACTAAAGAAACTAAGCTCAAAGGGAAAAATCTCAAGTCCTAGAGTTTCCACTTAAAGAGAATCTGACCATATTATTTCATACCTGAAGTTATTAATCTCATACAAAAAATACCCATACTTAAGAATATTAATTATAAGAAAATATTTTAAATCATTTTATCTAATCCTCTTACCTATTAAATAAAGAACATATTGAGCATTAAAAAAATAGCTTCAATTCGTTGTGAATTTTTTCTTTACAAAATATTACTGTTAGAGAATTAATAAAAAAAAAACACATACATTTTCTTTAGATTTTATTGGATTTCAACTGATGTTAAAAGAAAGGTGGAATTCATCTTCTTTCGGTTGCCATCATTGGGACAACAAATTTTCTAACGTTCACGAATCTAGCTAGGTTTTTAAATGGCCGGGTTTAGTTAGAGAATATAATACCCTTTATGTTTCTTTTTTCGCTTCTCCAATTTATATATGTAATGTAGTTTTTTTTTTTTTGTGTGTGTATAATGTTTTATGAAATGGACGGGGAAAAGACCAAAAAATAAACGTTTCTTTTTACATTTCAAAGTAAAATATCTAAGACAAGATTTGGTCCTGTACCAAGCACACTCCAACTCATAGATTAACAAAGGCCTTTTTGAAAAGGAATTTTTGGACCACAATTTTGGCATTATGGCATCCCCATCTCATCACACAGGAATCTCCATGAAAGCACTAAAAATGAAGCAGCTAGCTACTTTTGCAGGTTGCTTCAAAAAATTGGTTAGAACTTTTATTACTATTGAGTATTGAGCATTGACCAGCTTGTGTGTTGTCCTCCCATTAACAAACTACTCGCGGACAAAAGAAAAAACAGATATCATAAAATGATGATCGCCATTGATGGCTTACAAATATCGCCAAAACTAGTACAAATAAAAGTTGTGAAAAGTTAACTATAAGTTCGAGGAAATTAATCTCATTGGCGGGAACAAAAGAAACATGTTTCATAGGATAATAACGTTCTACGAGCTAGCATCCTATACATTCTATGGGTATATTAGGAAAAAGATTCACAACCATAGGGTTTCTTTTATAAGAGTTATTGTTATAGACCCTACTGCTGATGGATATATATAAGAAAATTACAAAATTTTAGTATATTTTATTTCAATGAAATGAAAAGAAAGGTAGCTTATTAGCTAGTTAGGGGTGGAGAGTGAGAGTGAACTAAACTAGCTAGACTTTGAGCTTGTTATAAGAAATGAGAATATTAGACTATTAGAGTGTATGGTTCTATATATTATATACTTTTAAATTTTATAAATTTTGATAGTATAGGAAGGAGTATTATATATTATTTATATTGATGTTGGTCATTCTGACAATCAGAATCTGAAACGTCAAAATCATGTCTGTTAAGCATTGATTTCTTTTGAATGTCATTTCATCTCTGACTTTCCCAGCCCACCACTTACTGCCATAGAGAGCCACAGCAGAAGCAGAGCCCTTCCTTTTCGCACTCGCCCTTGCCTTGAAGTTAATGCCATTTTTGTCTTCCAGTAATACTACGTATCAAGTTGAAACTTCGCCTTATGATACATCGCAACCCTTCTTAATTAACACCATTTAATGCATCATATCAATTTATTACCGTATTTATTATTTATAGCTAGATTACACATTTTAATGCCATCATATCAATTCACTACGGTAGTATTTATTTATAGATTACACATTTTAATGCATCACAGTGGTAGTATTTTTTTAATGCTTCTTACATATCTTAAAAAAAATTATTTCAAAAAATTTAAATGAGTTAGATTTTGAAGAGGGTTAGGAACAAAACAGACCTTAAAATTTAAAGAGTATTTATATAGGTATTTATAAACTATCTATTTAACAATATCCTCTCATTAATAACAAAAAATAAATCAACTTTTTTTAAAATATAAATTCGTTCCTTAACAATTAAATCAATTTTATTAATAAATTTATATAAATTTCAAAATACCATATATGTGAATTATTCCACAAAGTTATCATTCAAAAAATTGATTAACGTTTTTTGTTCATAGCTACTAGCTATGTATTGACTGATTACTGGATTTTGATAATATTTTTAACAACATTTAACTACGAATAAGGTATAAAAAGATGTAGAAACAAAAAAATGAGATGTACAATTCGGAACTACCAGAGAGCCAGGGCATTATTTTTTTTATATTTTTTTTTCCGATCTAAGAACTAAATTTTCAAATCGTCTCATCAATAACAATATTGGTCCCCCTTTATGGACAGGGCATCGGTTATCTCCGGCAGTTCCGCCGCCGGGCATGGGAACATCTGATGCCTGAGCTACTCAATTCTAATTTTTCTTTTTCAATAACTTATGTCAAACATTTTATTTATTTATATCACTTCGTCCATTTTATAAAGTTTAAGCATATAAGAAATTAATGTTTAAAACGTTAACTCTTTAGTCGTTGTTTCCGATATATTGAATATGTGGATTAGAGTTGTCAATTTGGCCTAATTTAACCTAGTTGGTTGGCTCATCATGGATTAATATTTTTTTGAGTTGGATTAGGTTAGACTAATTGCTAATATCAGGTTGAAATTTTTCTACTTCGACTCAATCCATAGCATGCCGCGGGCCAAACAGGTGTTCTATAGACCAATTTTTTTAAAAGTATAAAAAACAAAAAAAAACTATTAAATATAAAAAAAAAATGAGTGAGTTAGGATCTCATATTTTTATTAGACTCATTAAACATTTATATTTATAGAGATACTTGTAGTTATAAGTTGCTAACAAAGATCCTTACATCAATAATGAAATTCAAAATCACATTTTGATGAGATATGAATATTGAATCCATATAAATTGGAATAATCGTTATTGCAAAAGAAGTGTATAAAAGGGAAGGAATGGGGTGGTTTTTGAGCAAGAGCTTGGTGGGGTCGAAGGAATGGGGGAGTTATCTAAAAACGTGATTCCTTTGGCTTTGGGGGTATGGCATCCCGTTCCTATCGCAGAATTGCTTCCTACCTTTAATCCAAATTCTCCATTTTTGTGATAACCTTACTTACGCGTGGCACTTCCATCTTGTTCCAACCTGTGCTGTCTGTGAGGACCACATAATACAAATAAAATTTCACAGTAACATAACATTCCCTTCTCACTCAGATGATTGGCATCACCATCACCACCCCAACATGGAAACCGGAATGTGCGCCCATTGCCCCCCCTCAACACGTTTACTATATTATTTGTATTCTATTGTACGTTAACTCTATAATGTCAACAAAGCAACCACAAATTAGTAAGTGTGTAACTGTACATTTGTGTGTTTTTAGAGCATTTTTCATATTAAACACATTTAAGAATTTATAATTATTGTTGTAGATATATTTAGGTAATGATGTTTATAAGTGATTCGTTGCAATAACAGTCTTCAAAAAAAGGACTTTACCAAATCAATGCCTCGGCCAATTTGGGTTATTCTAATATTATCACAAGTATGCCTATACAAATACCAAATTGAAAATGAAAATGAGATCTTTATTGTGGATAGTGTAATCTTATTCAGCTCAATCCTAATTAGTTAAATGTAAAATATAATTTTTGGATATCGGTTTTCTTTTTGGTGGATGACTATTGGATATTGATCGGATGTGTTTGGATATCAGTACACCACTACACCTACACTAAGAAACAAAACTAAATCGATAAAACACCAAGAAATAAAAAATAGATGATAAGAAAAACTATTTACTATTTGAAAAATATAAGTTGCACAGATGTTTTTTTTTAAGCTAAAACTAATATTTTAAAAACACAATTAAAAAATATTTAGAATATAAGATAAATATGTAAAGTAGTCAAGATTAAGTAGAAAAAGAGTAATTTTTTAAATGATTTAAAAATATAATTTTTTGACATTTTAAATGAAATAAGAAAATTTAATATAAGCATTAACTTTAAATTGAATAAAGTCATATTTGAAGAAAAAAATCTTAACATAAAAAATCATAATTTAAAATATTTTTTACTGCTTAAAATCTTTTAAAATAACAAAAATAAGTATTAAACAATAGTGACGTTACTTGTCAGTGAGAAAAGGAGAGTGCAATATATAATTTTCTGACATTTAAGA
>PYAF01002171.1:255328-269547 GCA_007407185.1 Glycine tomentella | reverse complement strand
GTGAGAAAAGGAGAGTGCAATATATAATTTTCTGACATTTAAGAATTAAGCTTTAGATTTATAATATGAAAGGTTGATTTTCACTAATTTAATAAAATCATGATTTTATTAGAGAATAAATACCAAATTTCTCACATTGTTAATTGGTAAATTAATGAAATAAAATTAATTAATTAAAATTATTTTCTCTAAAAAATCATGATTTTCCTACTTAATTCGTTATTTTTTCTATTTCAGACATTCATAAAAAATTTACCAAATAATTTATCTATTGTCTTCACTTCTCAATTATTCATTCTAAATATCATAAACTATCCTTTTGATCACTCTAAATATCTTAGATTAAATGAAAAACTTTTTATATGTAAGAAAATAAATGGAAAAATAAACAAAAGAAAGACATTTAGAAACAAAATGTTTATGATTGACTCATTTGAACAAAATAAAAAAATTATAAGCTTATGAGAGATCAAAAACTTAATTAAACCAAAACTTTTTTTGACTTATTTTCAACTTAAATGGTAAATGAATTATTTCATTTTTAAACATAATTTGTTATTTTCGAATATTTAGTGCTCCATTGTTCACTTACGTGGTAAGGGATGTCCTAGTTTTATTTTATCCCAGTCGAATGTTCGTTTTTTTTTATAAATTAAAAAGATAAATCACCAGTTCACAACCTATTTCTCTGTTCAGCCTTGATCACAACGAAGCCAATAACGAGGCCAAAAAACCTGTGAGACCGTCACGCCCAAAACGCACTAACGTTTATGCTTAATTCAGTGTCCAAGGTGGTTTGATTGATACGAATTCCACGTGAGTTCAGCTTTGAATGTTCCATGACCTTCAAACCTATTCAATTTACATCAAACATTCTTGATAAATGAAAGGAGGCCCAGTATGAAAGTAGCCTAAAATATTATGGGCTCTTTCTTCCTGCACCCACAAATTTCTTCCTCACCTCTTTTACATACTAAAAAGGCTAACCGAAATGTAATTTTATCAGCAAAAAAAAAAAAAAAAAAAAAAACTTGGAGCAACCAAATAATCAAAATCAAATACAATGCTAATAACTATCATCATCATCTGCATCTCTAAGGTCAGTCATCTCTTCCTCATTTTTGCTTTCACCACTATTGTAAACCTATTCTTCTTCCTCTTCAATTTCTTCATTACCATATCTTCTTCTTCTTGTACTTGTGTTACTCCCTATCCTCTTCTCTTATAGCAAGGAGGCCTAGAACTAGAAGTTGTAGTTGTCTTCTGTGATTTTGTGTTTTACTAAAGTGTATGTTAAAGCTAATCGAACCCAACTGCCATTGCCACCCGCTCCACAAGTCAATGTATCATTGTCAAAGACTAATTTATCTTCAGACGTTTATCATCACTCATTTCTCCTAACCATAACTCATTACTATCATCAACATCATTTAGGAGAATGGGATCCATCACATCACCACATTCAAAAAATTCCTTAAGAGTTTGGTTACATTTAAAAAAAAAAAAAAATCCTACAATCCTTGATGTTCAAGTCTACTCTTTTTAGAATAAATCTATATTATATAAAAAAAAAAGTTAGTTTCACAATTCTCACATGGAACTCTTTAAAATGAAGTAATTTGATGATTGAAAAAAATGAAGTAATTTGATGATTGAAAATTTCTCACATACTCGAAGATACTCCAACTCCACTGACATCATGACCAACTTTGAGTCAAATTTAACACTTTTTTTTATCAGCAAAGAAAATATTATTAAGGAAGAAGAAAAAAGGTACAAGCTTGTGGTAAGTAATAACAGTTATGTAGATACACATACACTAAATAAAGCATCTCCCCTCTGAACCATTCCTCTCCTAAACAGACTTTAAGTAATAATAATATTTGCTATTACATGCTAATTCTGTGTAACCGTGGTCCTCCCAACAGAATTTATAATTTCCATCCTATGCACCCTGTTACCCTGCGCAAAATAAAGAGCAAAAGTTTGTTGATTGATACGTGCCCCTATGTATGCAAATATGGAATATGTGATCCATAGTGTTATGGCACTAGTTCACCACTTCACCGATTTTTCGATTGAACTAGTCCACTCCGGTTTCTTAATCAAAGAGAGATACTGTTGCAAATCATATAGAGAAGGGAGATGATGCAGAGAAATTAATCAAAATGAGAAGTTTGACAAAAAGAAAAGCAAGCAAGAAGGAAAAATCCTACAGTGGGTAAGGAAGTGGTTTTTTTATTGGGGTTAGTAATCTAAGCTGGCTAGTTATGCTGATGTGTACAAATTAGTTGAGCTACTAGTGATGAAGGGATGTACTAACTGGTTAACTTTGTCACAAATAGTTAGAACTGTAACTTTGTTAATGTTAGAAAATATTTTCCTATAATTTAAAATTTAAAGTAAATATATTTTCTTTTTCTCAATCAGGTTTTTTTAAGATAAAAATTATTTTCTATTTATTTATTTCTATCTTTTAGAAATTGTGTTTGACTGAGTCATTGATCTTTTTATTTGTTGGAGGCCTTTAAGATTTATTGTTATATTTATAATTATAAGTTTGTTACTTGTGATACTTGGATCGTACTTTTGATGGGTTTTTTTCTTTTTATATAGAGTTTTCTGTTACAGAAAAAATAAGAAGAAAAACGCAAACGCACACACTTAGTAAAATATCGTTTGTCTCTTTTTCCTTTTTACAAAATTATATTATATTACTACAATTATATGTTTTGGAGCATGATATTTTTTGGTTTGGGATCCTTTGCTGTACTCGATTGAATTAACGGGTTGTCTATATTGGGAGAGAAGTCCATACATATTAATTTATTCTATAAGTGCGATGGAGGTGTTTTTTCTTCTAAGAATAGTCCATAAGGTGCTTCAATCCATACTCTTTTTAAACTCTCCTTTATTATTATACAATTTTTTGTATTTAGTATTGTTATAAAAATTATTTATGTATTGATTATATTTGAAATAATTTTATTGCCATGTTTATAATTTTGGTTTTCTAATTATTTTTCTAACAATTAATTGTTACCATTATGTCTAGAATTTTTTAGGCCTTAGACAAATTTTATGTTTGAAAAATTATTAGTTAAATTTTAATTATTAAACAATTTAAACATCTCATTCAATAATAATTCATTTAGCCAATATCTTTACAATATAGTTTATCTCAAGTTAATTTTATAAATAAATATATCTTTCAGCGGCAATAATTATTAGTATTATTTTATGTAAATATTACATGTATGTAAAATGAACTAATTTTTAAAATATAATTTAGTATTTCTAATAAAATATTTATTTTTTAGTACTTCTTTGATTATATTTGTTTTATGAAACAATTTAAGATCACTAACATTAAATTAATATTATTAAAATTGTAAGATTAATATAATATTTTTTAATTTATTTTCTTTTAAAATCTTCAACTATTATAAATTAAGAGTTTGGAAGGGGTCCAAGACAATGACTTTATTGACCTTGTGATAGTCACTACTTTCAAAGTTTTAATACTTTCTATGAATTTGATCCTTAAAATTTAAATATGTGGATTTAATCCTACTTCTTTAAAAATTCTTTATATTTTTTAAAATTAAGAGAGATTAAATTCACATGTTTTGAAAACTACAAAGAATAAAAACATATTTTTTCTTTAATCAAATATCCACTTCTCAATTAAAACATTTAGTATTAAGAGGTCGTAAAGAGGAAATAATATAGTCAAGTGAGAAATTGAACACTGAAATTGATTTACAGCGTCAGAACAGAAGAAGAGGAAGCCGGCAATGAGGACCCAGCGGCAGAGTTATTGGCTGCGGTTGTGACATTTTGAAGTGCATTTTTCAAATATTTATTCCATGACACATTCCAAAAGATTTTTTTTTTCATCGCCGTTTTTTCTGTTGAAGAAATCGATTCTGGCAAACAGAGCTTCGAGGAAATAATATCCAAGTATTTCATATTTTTCATTTTATGCATGTTATGTTGGTCCTAAAAGTTTTATTAAAAAAAAAATTTGACTTGCTGGTAGTTAAAAAGATTTAAATTCACAATGAAAAAGTTTTATATTGTTATTTATTATATTTTATAATAATTATTTTAAAATTTATATCTATTATGATTTCTCTGTAAAAAAATTAATTATGATTTCTAATTAGTTAATAGTATAAAAAAGTATGCTAACAATACACAAAAATTCAATTAAAAAGAACATACTTAAACGAGACTATTAACATGAAAATTTGAGATGGTCATCAATATCAACTTGCATGAATTTCCCTATTAAATAATAAAATATAATATCCCAGGCTAATTGGTAAATGACACTTGTATTTTTCAAACCAACAGGTATAACAACTCATACATAAGTCTCGATAGCTCTTGGACATCGAAATGCTAATTTCAAAATATTCTCTACAGAAATAAAAATTTGAATACACTAGTATCTTGAGTACACGTTTAAAAGAACACTAAGTATTTTATTGCCCATTATAATCACTAACATGTTTGTAATAGAAATAGGACATATAATCTCAAAATTCAATACAAATTCTCAGGTTACCATACTTTTTAATCACATGTCTATTAGAATTCTATTCAGCATACCTGACAATCTTGAAGAACTTAGCTTTTGGTAATCTTTTCAATTTCCTCTTTCATTTTAAGAACCACATGAGTAGCAAATCTTCAAAGGACTTGCTTTATAGGTTTCTTACCTTTTTCGAATTGGAAGCTTGTGTTCAGCAAAGTCTCAACTCAAACAAGCATTCCTTCATAGTCTCTTATGAATTAAGAAGATAAGATCCACAATAACACGAGATCCCAATAATTCGAATAATCGCCAACTAGCTTGAATTCAAAATCCCTTTAGACATGAAAAAAAAAAAGTACTTAAATGATCTAGTTATAGGTAATTTTGAGTATAATTTCATTGTCAAAACTATATTGTAATATAGCTTTAGCAAAAATCATGTTATTAATGTTTAAATATGAATTTAGTCTATATAAAGGGTCTCACTTAATTGAACATGAGTTGTTATAAACTCCTTCTGTTTTAATTTTTACGGATTAAAAAAATGAATTTAATTCCTATAATTAAGTTTATACTTTTTCAATTTTAATTTTTATAATTTTTTTGTTCATTTTTATTCTTATAATTTATATTTTTTTAATTTTAGTCTTTAAAGTGAAAACTAAAAATGAAAATAAAAATCTTAAAGAGACTAAAGTTGAAAAAATAAAAACTTATCTGACTAAAAATAAATAAATAAATAAAACTTAACCAAAATGGCAGGCAGAATTTAAACTACCTGGAAGTGAGGAAATCGTGCATGGTAAGTTTTGTTCACTCCAAAAAAGTCTAGAATCTATGATCTATATCAATGCTTTTAATAATAGCAACATTAACGATTCAAATTCTTATTAACTTACCGCACATGATTCACGGCTTGTTTGTTTCGATAGAACATGAACTAGAAGAGAATGCTATTGTACATGTCAAGTTTCATCCACCCAAAATGCGTAGGGAACATACCGGGTCTGCATAAAGACTAGAACGAGTAACCAAAGAAACCAACAAATATTCTGTATATAGCTGATAGTGATGATACATGCCGCGTTGACGCAGAAACACTTCAATTAGTTGGTGGAAGAGCTTTAGCAATTTATTTGACTAAGGAAGGTGCTAAATTTGGTAGCCCGAAACTCCTCTATACTCAAATAGAAATTCGTATTTTGCAAGATGTGTCAAGCATTGGCGGGTTGGTATGATGAAAAGCAGGAATTTGATACTGCAGAAATATGAAGAAATGGACTTAGCAGCCAGACAAAATGACACCCCTTTTTTCAGATAAAACAAGTGGGTATCCACTAAGTTAAACCACAAACTCAATTGATTCGTAAGAAGTGGTTGGTTACTCGCTTTCCCTAGTACTCACAGATTTCTTTTTCTTCTTTTTAGCTTAAAGGAGTCTTGCTCCGAACATGGGACATCATTTTAAGTTTGGCTCAACCAATAATGTGTTTGTACTAAAGAATATTCTAATTCACTGGCCAATGAAGTCTTGGCAGATGTATGTGATACTATGAGATAAGAATAATTGGGATTTAAAAGGACAAAGGAACTTCCTTTTCACAAGATAGCTCTCAGAGTTACTTTCCCTTCTACACTCATTAATTCCTCGGTGCAAAGGGTTCTTAATAATAATCACTAGCATGCTTATCCTTAGATTGTGCATATCTATCTACCTTCAAAGTTTACTAATAAGTCCATTTACTTTTGTGCAAATTTTGTGACATTTCTTATACTTCTTGGAAAAGGCTTAGATGCAAACAACCATTATTACTAGATGTTAACAACGTCAATCACAAACTCACATGGGACATCCCAAAATCACGCCACTTAAAATCTTAATGGTAAAGCTCATTTCAACTGGACTGTGTTTAAATGGTTGATCGCATAAGACAAAGGGGCAAAAGCTTTGCCCTCCAAAGATAATCAATACCATTAGGAATATTAGGGAATATCACTTAATTTTTATTAGTTTCGTATGCCACATTCTCCTTTTCAACCATATTTAGTAATAGATAGATAGAAAAACCATGAATGACTACTTTTGTCATTTTCTCACCCAAACCACCCATAGTTTCCAATCCAATAATACTAACTTTTGTTCCAGTCAACCTAAAATTTGGCAGTTAGCACTTCAAAAATATTGGTTTAGGCCTTGTTCCAATCCAATAACGGTAAAGCTATAAGCCATTATTTATAAGTTCCGTCTTTTGTGAACTTGTCAATGCTTTCTACCTTACTTTTTTTATTACTTTATTAGTTAATCAGTGATATGTGAAAGACATTAGCAATTTAGCCATGAGAATTTGATACTAAGAGACAAGAGGTTTATGTATGGGAACCCCATAAAATCACGTGATTCTCACGCAGGTTATGTGTTCCCCAACATAAGATGATAAAATATATATATATATATATATATATATATATATATATGTGAATCATATAATCAAACATGGAAGGTCAATAATGCTATATGATTATTTAAAAAATCATGTGAATTTTTGACATTAAATTTCAACTTTCTATTTATAATTATACGATTCAGATTAATCATTTCACTTCTACATAAAATATTTTTTCTCATAATATATATATATATATTCGAAACCTTTAGTTTCACATATTTTCTACTATAAAGATTTATTAATAATATATTATTCTGTATTGATAAGTCACTTTCAATGTTATGTTATGGTAGTACTAGCACCGGAGAGGAGTGTTGTACACCAAACTTGGAGTATTCAAACACTTTCTTTTTATAATTTCTTACAAGTATCTTCTTTCGAAAATATTTTTTTTATACATAGTTAGACACTAAACGTATACTCCTCTCTCACAAAGATTTCAACCGTTAAACACTATGTTAAAGGTCGTATTTGGACCCCAGAAAGAGTCACATTATACTATACTATAGGGATCATAATGTGTACTTTGGGTGGGGAAGAGACCTCATTTATGTAGCGTAGTAGTTACTTAATTAAGCATAGGAGATTGGCTGTCCAACTTTTTGCTATAAGAAATACTGTGTAAAGTTGTTAATTTAGGCTAAGCGCATAATTTGAAAGCAGACCGAGTCACAAGATTTTTAGGTTGATGACGCAATTAGGGCTGAGATTTCCGCATCAAACATGAAACCAAGTTATGATCTTAAATGGGTGACTAATGGATCATTGGGCCTGATTCTGGCTACAGATGCAAAACACACATCATTGTCTAAGCGACATTATTTTTAAGGAATATGACCACGTAATGATTGCTCTCTCAAATTTATTTGATTTTTATATTATATTGGAAGAAAAACTAAAGTCAAAACTATTGAACCAAAAAAAAAGTTAAACTTGACTCATGTTAAATAATGCAATATGGAGGGCACAATGCTACTGCTTTTATAGTTGATAAATTCTGTCCATCCAGTTTGTATTACACATCGTTAGGTTTAAATCTCTTAGAAATCACTGTCATCGAGTACTCGTTTGTCTCCTCCACTGACTAAGATGAAATAAAGAAAATCTCCACAATCTATCACTCATGCAATTAACCAAAAAAATAAAAATAAAAATAAAGAAATTAATGCCTGTTACTATTTGGTGATTTAGGCAACATAGCACTTCGTGTTAAACTTTCTTTTGCAATGTTGTCTTGGTGCAGTGCTTTAAGTGTGATTGGTGAGCACCATGGACCTCAACAAAGCTACCAACATGTGAAAAACAAAAAATGGAATAACGGCTAAGAGATTAACCGGAACTGTATAAATTCTCTCTGAAACAGCATCAAATTCTGCTGGGGTAAACTAGCAATTAACCGAGTGACACGATTCAAGGGACCCTTTTTTCTTTTGTGAAATGTCACCCTTGACAAGCCCCTTCTCTCCATGACTCTATTGACTACTCTCACTATAGAGTGAACACAGCCGTTGGTTGGTGGCATATAATTGTTGTTGATTTATTACCTTACTTTTTAACTTGTTCTCAACATCTTTTGCTTTGCAACTTGTGGATAACTCTGGTGCAAGCAAGACAAGGCTTATAGTAAAAGGATCATTATCATGAATTATCAAGCATCCAATTTTTATGTTAATTGAGGGTCAAGTACTAGACATCTTACTCTTACCCATGTGTGACCGTATGACCAAAAGGTATATCTAATATCACCCATTCGTTGCTGTCCCCACAGAGCACAAATTTTCTTATTCATACATTAAGCATATCGATTCCATGTCCAACTCCATCAATCAAATGCGTTCATCTGTGTGTGTGTGCGTGTGCGTGTCAGTGTATATATACGTATGAAGCCTAGCAAAAGTGTCAACTAGTCCCAAACTAGCTCCTAGCATAAGTAGAACTACCTCACTAGTCACAACCTGTATCAACCACCACTTCCTCTTATAGTCCTCACCCTCTCTCTCACTCTATTCAAACATCACCATAGTTTAGTACTTGAGTTATTATATCAACCACGAATGTCCAAAAGTTGAGAACAAGAAAAAAAAGAAGCAAAAGATGGAAGCTATTAAATTGGTGTCTAGTGATCCAAGTGAGAGACCAGACACATACCGAGTCGCTTACATAATTCATTTCTTGCTTGGTGCTGGCAACTTGCTTCCTTGGAATGCCTTGATCACTGCAGTGGATTACTTTGCCTACCTCTATCCAACCAAACACATAGAAAAGGTTTTCTCTGTGGCCTATATGATTTCATCAGTGATGGTGCTTCTTGGGATGATCAGTTGGGGGGGTTGGAGCAAAACAACATTGAGGCTGAGAATGAACTTGGGGTTCTCCATGTTTGTTATGTCTCTTATGGTAGCACCAGTCATAGACTGGACCTCAAGCAGCACCAAGCTCAAGGAGAGACCGAGTGGTGCCTACGGCTTGACGGTTGCAGCAGTGGTGATATGTGGTTTAGCAGATGGCTTGGTGGGTGGAAGCTTGATAGGATCAGCTGGAAAGCTCCCAAAACAGTATATGCAAGCAGTTTTTGCTGGAACTGCTTCTTCAGGTACCAAGGCATTTCATTCTATGCCCTCCAAGTTCAATTCACTTTCTTTAATTTCCCCTTTGGCAGGTTATGGTTTTCTATATTTGACAAAATTCTCAGGATATAAGAAGCAGCTTATATTGGAAGTAAAGAAGTTCCTCTAAACAATACCATGATGTGTACTTTTATTCTTTTGAGGATATACATGCTTTTAAAGGTTGGGGAGAAAATAAACTAATGTAGATTCCTGGGTCTTGTTTTCATAGTTTTTAACTAACTGGGCACTGTATCAATGTGACAAGATCTTTTCTTGTGTATTTAGCATATTCTTTCATCTATAATCTATAAAGTAATCCTATCCATCTAGTAATAGAACCATGCTATTACTCACACCAACTGTCTCTTAAATATTATAAATAGTTTTGAAACTGTGACTGACCTTGCCGTTTTTCTTGCTTAAATAAGTTGTACTTGGTCAGCCTCTAGTTTTCAAATGAAACAGCTACATCCTTTTATGCAGTAAAATTAAATATCATAATCTATATAGAGTAAATTCAGTTGTAACTTTGATATCTTGATGTTGTCAATGTTTGTTCTTATACAAATAATTATAGTCTTACTTTTTTCTCGGTGACAGGTATTATAATTTCGATCTTGAGGATAATAACCAAGGCATCACTCCCACAAACCCCCAAGGGACTCAAAATAAGTGCTCACTTGTACTTCATGGTTGCCACCATTTTCCTCCTATGTTGTATTATCTTTAGCAACTTGCAGCACAAGTTACCTGTGATGCAGCACTATCATCAGAGGCTTCATCAGGAGAGCACCTTATGCACAGGGACAAAATTTTGGGCAGTGGCAGGAAAAATCAAGGGGGCAGCTTTTGGAATTTTCATAATCTACATAGTGACTTTGTCTATTTTCCCTGGATTTATTGCCGAAGATCTTGAATCCAAGATTCTAAGGGATTGGTATCCTATTTTACTGATAACAGTTTATAACTTAGCTGATCTAATGGGAAAGTCTTTAACTGCCTTCTATGTTATGCAATCTATGACAAGGGCAATATGGGCAGCCACAGCAAGACTACTATTCTATCCACTCTTTGTAGTGAGTCTTCATGGGCCAAAGTGGCTGAAAACAGAAGTACCAATGGTGGTTCTGACTTTTCTGCTAGGATTTAGCAATGGTTACCTTACTAGTGTCCTTATGATTTTAACACCCAAGTCAGTGCCCCTGTCAGAATCTGAGTTATCTGCTATTGTCATGACAGGGTTCCTTGGGTTTGGCTTAGTTGGTGGTTCAGTTCTTGGCTGGTTCTGGATCTTATGAAGGCCTACTTGTGTTGCAATAAAATGAGCAAAAAGGCAGTAGTAGCATTCATTGTAAATCGTGAGGCAAGAAAGCCTTAGTAGTTACCTTGCCCCGACTAGGTTGTTTTGTTTATTTGTTCTCTGATGTCGTGAGTGCCATATCTTAGCATGCCAGAACATGAGAAACCTGGAGGTTATTAGGAAACTTGTATGTAGGTTAGAAATGTACTGTAAGAATCCGTAAACTGAATGGAAGTTAAGATCTGCGTTAATAGAAACAATATTTTCTTGCAACAGATGCAAAGTTTCATTCAATTTGGATTTGAGTCTAATTCAATCTTAAAAACTAACTCCTGAGACGATACGGTTGTCCACACTCATGTTAATTTGGACATATCACTAGCAAATATCCCCAACACGTATCACTCACCTTGAATATTGAACATCTCAAATGTGAAATTTATAGAATTGAACATTTAGAGGTAGTACAACAACAAAATGATAAACCTAACAACAATCAACATGACAGACTTATGATATTTATTTGAGCATAGATCTATCTCAACCCAGAAGCTAAGAGTTAGCTCCATTTATATACACCATTTTAACTATGTCACTACATAATTGCAATCTCCAACACCAACCAGATTCAGAATTCGAAAATTTGCAACTGTCTTGCTCCCTACTTGTCAAGATTTATCAATTATGAACATCTCGAAACCATCTATATTTTAAAAACTGAATGAGAAGGGTTGGATCAATCACAGCATTTTTCACAAAACAAAAAACACGAGAAACAAATGCTCCATTTACAAAAATAAAATTCCACCAAAAACACCTGCGGATTTTGATTTGTCCCTTAGTTACGTTATGCCAGCTATCTACACAACATAACTCCGAAACAGTGCAAGCAGCGCTATTGATGTACATAATACAAGCATGCCAGAAGAGAACGATTTGACAAATCAATCAAACGGAAAAAGGAAAGGAGAATATATATGTCCCTCGTTGGTAAGATTAATGAACCATCTCAAAACCTTCTGAAGGCTGAATGGCAACTTGGCAAAGGTTGAATCTGTCGCAGCAGTTTCACAAAACAAAAACACAAACTAACGCATGCTCCATTTACAAAACACATTATTGGCAAATATAAGATTCCACCTAATACACCTGCTGATTTTGTTTTTTGTCCATACGTTATGCCAGTTGGGGATGGGCTCAGGGTTAGATTGGTTTTTTATGAGATATTTAAAGTGAGTTTGAATGAGTATTGACAAAAAATTAGTTTTGAATTACATTGATTTTAATTAAAATTGATTTTTAAATCACGTAATAAATAATTTAAAATCTAAAATAATATAAATTTGAATGGTTGTGAATCAAATTTTATGAGTTGAAATCCAATTCAAAGGGCCGGCGGACACACTTGTGAGAGGGGCCTAAAACAAACTTTTCATAAAAACAACATCTTTGTTTTATAAAAACAAATAGCAAAAAAAATTATAATGAACCTAAAGCTTGAATTTTAGTAACCTTATCCTTAGACCAACTCTCGTCCAATACCCAAATCAATTGCAATTTTAAAATCCAAACTAAATTACCCAACCAAGCCAAATTTCTTTCAATTTGATTGGATCGACGACCACTAATACCAGCTGCCTAAAATATCAAAATTCCAAATCTGCAATCTTCTAGCACGGGTGAATAATATAGCTCCAAAAACTGTTCAAGCGTTTTTCTTGGACATAATACAAGCATGCCAGTAGAGAAAGATTTGACAAATCAAACAAAATGCAAAAATGAAATTAAGGAGAATGTCCCCGCCATCTTTTATTCTCCTGTATCGCTACACGAATCTACAATTGATGACACAATAGACAAAAACCATTACAACTGTTCTCATCGGCTAAAAATATTACAAGGTTAAGGCAGTATAAACAAAAGTTAGAAAGTTATATATGGAAGCCAGACACCAGTGGAAGCAGCAGCTAAAGGAGGAGGAGGTGGTGGTGGAGCAGCTCCATGTAAGAAACTGGGAGATATTTCAGAGGAATCTTCTTGCACTTCATCATCTTCCTCTTCCTCAGCGTCCCAAAGAAAATGAGCGTAAGATGCCAGAACATAACTACAAAACAAAGCAGGTGTTTCATTAATTCACAGAATGAGTTAAACAACAACTACCATAGTAGTACCATATAAGCATTTTAACCGTGGAAATGAAATTTAAACCTTAAACCTGATGTAAAGTATTCAAACTTCGAATCACTAAGCTAGACCTAATGGGTTGACTAACAGAGTTTCTAAAATGTGTTTGGATTAGCTCCATAGTGAAAAATAGTCAATTATATTTTTACGGTGAAGGCAAGGCAAAAAATAGTTGCTTCTACCTTTTTTTATGGAAACACCGTGATTTTGTGGGATAAAATTGATTCTTATATGTTATCCAAACAATAAGGGTTATCCATCCCACACCAATTATTGAACCAAAATTTGCTACTTTACTATACCAGCGTTTTTTCAACCTTTATTCAAGTAAGTGCCCATTTCAAACAGAAAGGAAATTTTTGGCATGAATACTGTGTCAACACAAATAATACTCGATAATTAGTTGTATTCAATTCATGTAATCATTTTATTCCAAATAACTTTTCTTCAATTTAATTATACACTATAAAAAATTTTATACAGTTAATCAAATACTTTTTCTTTGAAGATAGTAATTATTAATTAAAAAAAATCAACAATTTTTCTATATATAACAATCTACAATGAGGCAAAAGAATCTAAATAATACAAATTAAATAAAAAATTACGCATTTGGGGCGGTTTTGAAACTATTTACAAATCTGGGGCAGTCGAAACCGCCCAGAATTGGGCGGCACTGGAACCGCCCAAATCCAGGCGGTACCAAGGGGGTAGAACCGCCTGAATTTGGGCGGTTCCAGTGCTGCCCAATTCTGGGCGGTTCCACTTCGTGACACGTGTCAGTCCTGCACAGATGGAGCGATGCGTATATAAACTTCGGACGGTCATAACTTTTGACTGGAATGTCCGATTGAGGCGAAACCGGTGGTCACGCGTTCGAAATTGAGAGGAGAAGGCGCTGGCAAGTCCCCTTGGTCAAAAAAATTTCCCAAAAAAAGGTTCTAAGTGCCTCAAAATTGTGATTTAATCTTCGAACATCCCAAAATTTTCTTGTTTTCTAATTTTTTAATTATTTAGTCAGTTAATTGCATGCTATTTTTTATTTTTTTCATTACTTCTATCAATTTCGAGCATTTCGACATATTCTACACCTCGATCGGACATTTCTATCAAAAGTTAGACCATTTGAAGGACAT
>PYAF01002171.1:240114-255228 GCA_007407185.1 Glycine tomentella | reverse complement strand
TTATTACTCAACTATTTGAACCTAACTACACAGAGTTGTCTTTTTCTTAATAGTAGAGATTCCATGTTAGCTTTATGTCTCTCTAAGACCACAAAAGTTGTGCCTTATTATTTTATATAGTCTGAAAAGACAGTTTTCTTGATGAACAATGCCAAACCCGTGTAAAAATACTGTTGCACCCATTCTTATTAAATAAGTGCATAATATACTTGGTTGTCCAGGTTCGATAACTGTGGCAATCTCTTGCTTATTTTTTTCTTTTTTTGGGACCAAAATCTCCTCTTAATAATTTGCTTTTTCAAGGGTGCACATGAGTGATAACTTTTTCAAGCAAAGTGTAGAGAGTTGTCCTTTTATGAATAGTGCAGATTCTATGTTTCCCTCATATCTCGGTCTGAGATTCGAAAAGTTGTGTCAAGACCATAAATTGATAGAAGTAATGAAAAAAATAAAAAATAGCATGCAATTAACTGACTAAATAATTAAAAAATTAGAAAACAAGAAAATTTTGGGATGTTTGAAGATTAAATCATAATTTTGAGGCACTTAGAATCCTTTTTTGGGAAATTTTTTTGACCAAGTCCCCTTTGGGGACTTGCCAGCGCCTTCTCCTCTCAATTTCGAACGCGTGACCACCGGTTTCGCCTCAATCGGACATTCCAATCAAAAGTTATGACCGTCCGAAGTTTATATACACATCGCTTCATCTGTGCAGGACTGACACGTGTCACGAACTGGAACCGCCCAGAATTTGGCAGCACTGGAACCGCCCAAATTCAGGCGGTTCTACCCCCTTGGTACCGCCTGGATTTGGGCGGTTCCAGTGCTGCCCAATTTTGGACGGTTCCGACTGTCCCAGATTTGTAAATAGTTTCAAAACCGTCTCAAATGCGTAATTTTTTATTTAATTTGTATTATTTAGGTTCTTTTGCCTCTACAATGATTTAGGTTCTTTTGCCTCTACAATGATATGGCAATATAAAAAAATACATCATCACTCAATTTTAACTTAATCCATCATGTACTTGGTGTCCAAACACGCGCATAAACATATGAATAATGAATAATATCAACCATAAAGAGAACAACCAAGAGTTTGATGTTTGTTACCAGTCATCAGGAGCTGCTTTAACCGCTTGATCAAAATAAGTCTCAGCACGCGAAGCATCCTTTTGGCTCTCCCATATCAAATCTGCATACATCGATAGCACCTTCCCATCATTCGGATTCGCCAATATCGCTCTAGAACAGTACTCCTCCGCTTTCACATAGTCCCCTCGAACCTGCCGTAAAAGAAGCAACTCTATTCTCATCCATCCACACTCTTTAATCTAAAAGTAATAACTCAATTTGAAACAAACCAGCTTCAATTTTCACGTACCTCTTTCAAGTACCTCGCATAGTTGCCAAGAAACAGAGGGTTCCCTGGATTGGCTTCAATCATCGTCCGGTAATACAAGTCCGTGCTATCGTTCCCGTTATTCGAATCCCAAAACCCCGAACCTCCGCCGTCACCATTGTCCCATCCACCGCCGCCGCCGCCAACTCCGCCTCCTTCAACAACCGCAACGTCTCTTTCGTACGACTCGTAGAAGGAAAACAAAGCGGAGCCGAACGACGCCGTTTTGGAGCGCGCGGAGAGATCCGTCTCCGACAACGCTCGCGTCATTCTGCTAGGCGAAACTTCCACCGGCGACAGCGAACTCGACGACGCGGAGAGCGTGAGCGAGCGCGTCCGCGGGCTCCGGTGAAGGATTTCAGGTTCGTGAGGCGAATCCTTTGGGTTGAGATTCGAGTGAGGGATGCGAGAATTGAGAATCGGCGTGGATGAGCTTCGCAGAAGCATTGTCGTTGTTGTCATGGATCTGAAGATCTTGGTTGTTCTCGGTGAAATGAAAAATTATGAAACCCTATTTAATAGAACACTCGCTGACTCACGCGTCAGAGAGGTGAGGGTGGCGGGAATGGCGATGGATTTTTATAGAGGGAGGTAACAGTTGATCTCAGCCGTTGATTCTTCATCGAGTGGGGTCCGTTTATTTGGCCCCCCGCGGGGGATTCACGTGAAGCGGGACCCGCATCTAAGATTTATAACCGTTGGATTGGGTTTTGACGGTGGCGATGTTCTGAAGAGATCAGGTGTGGGGTCGTTAGTGAGAGAGAGAGTGAAGATTTTTTAAGGGTGACTGGTGAGGCTGGGAAACGTTGAGGTCGCATTCGCCGGGCCTCTGGTTTGGGAGTTTGTTATGGGTCTTGGTTCAGCACCGCCGCGGGAGATTATTTGTGGGTCCCGCTTCTTAAGGGCATTCATGTCATTTCATGCTTGATAATTGTATTATGGGCTCTTTCTGTAGTCGAGATATTTTATACTATTTTATTTTCTTTCATAGACAAGGCACTGACAAGACACTGTTCATGTTATTTTATGTTAATAATCAATAGTAGCATTGGCTATATTCTTTTAGAAAATAATTATTTTTTTCTAAATTATTTATAAAAAATTATATATTTTTAAAAGATTATGTTTTTAAATTTTTTTTTAAAATATAAACAAATTAACCCTTTATACATAGTTATTAGAATGGCCAGCTAAAGTTATGACATCCTAAAACTATTTTGAGTTTTTGACTGCATAATTTGTTTGCTTTTCAATATTGGCTATAAAACATTATAATAGTGATAGCAAATTATGATATGCAATAATATATCCTTTACTTCACTGTGTGACTTTTGCTTGAATGATTATTTTTGAACTAGTACCTTATAAAGGGTCAAGGTTTAATTCTTAAATGTTGAATACCATGAACTCAATTATTCATAAACGAAACAGTTTGAAGCATGTAATTTCACACCGTTCTTAATAATTTATTTGTGTGGTGCTCAAGATTTTCTGGACATATTGTTAACGCAAAAGAAGTGTAAGATATTTTTTATTAGAACAGAGGAGTTCAGAGATGAGAAAGTAAAGAGGGAAACGCGTCCAAAATCTTTTGCAATCGTGTGTATTCTTTAAAATAAAGATTTATTCTATAAATAACATTTAACTAAATTTGAAATAAAATAAAGCCATTTTAAAATTGGACACAAGCCTACTAAAATGGGATAGATAATGATCAAGACGAAAAATGGAAATGGAAACACAAAATATCTTATTTTAAATAAACTTAAATTGTAATTTTAAAAATTTTCAAAGATGATTTAATACAAAAACAAAAAAGTCTATGGAACTTTGCGGATTTGAACAATGTTATGCAGCTTAAAGAATTTCTACGCAATCATTTATATGACGCATACAGACTTCTATAACCCTTGTTTACGCTACAGAATTAGGAAGTGCTACACAGTCTTCTTTTAATATTACACGACCTCACGTCAAATAAATTTTCAAATATATTTTCTATTCAAATATTATGACGTGATCCGAATTGCTAAACAACTACTACGAAGACAACGTGACCCTTTCTTTATTCACAAGAAAAATATGAATGCCAACATATGGTTGAGGGTAAAAGATAAACAATCAATATGTTGTTAATATGTTAATGTATTATAATAATTAATAATTAGTTGCCGACGATGATATTCTTATTTTTATGTTAATATGTTATAAAATCTTGTAAGAAAATTGATATATGTTATAAAAAGCCATGGATCAATTCTTGAATGCTGGATAGCATATTAATTACACGAAGGTCATAAGTAGAAGGTCACATGCATACATAACAATTCTTAAGCATCGCGTCACTTAAATAAAAAAAAATTTATGAATTTGAAATTTTTTTCATCTAAATAATGCAAAAAAAAAAAAAAAATCTTTCCGCTCATTATATATTGGCATTTAAATAAAGATTTAGTGAACACAACAACCACAAAGCCCCAATCTACTTGTCTACTTAAAGCTATAAACAAGGCTTTAGGCATCAAAGATCCAAGAAGAAAAAAAAAAAAAATCTCTTAATCGTGTGGTGGAAAGTTTCCTTCTTATTGGCTATCAATCAAATTCAAGCACCAAAGGCACTCGAGAAGGAAAACATCAAACAGTTGTCGTTAATGTGTGTTTTAGCTTTTTCAGAGTAAAAATTATTGATTAGTGGATACTATTGGGCAATGAATGAGATTTTCCTATGCGTTGCCTAACCTCAATTATTATTAGTGTGGTTCAAGAGAACTTTGCTCTTAGAAGAGGTCTCCGCCAAGGGAGCCTATGTCTTCTTATCTGGTTGTTTTTTTTATGGAAAAATTAGCACACTTAATTCAAGAGAATGTGGATAATGGGTCTTGGCAACCATTTAAAACTTCCAGGAATAGCACTCTCATCTCCCATTTATTCTTTGCCGATGATTGTCTTCTTTGTGTTTAAGCGAGTTGCTATCAAGTCAAACTGGTGCAAGATATTATCCAGAAATTTTGCCTGGCTTCTCGGTTAAAGATTAACATGCAAAAAACTTGTTTCTTGCTTCTAAAAATATTCGAAGGAGTAAGATTGATAAATTTACTTCTATTGTGGGCTTTGGTAATACTACTCAACATCAACATCAACAACACATTTAATCTAAGTTAATTGGAGTCGATACTAGATGAACCTCATACTACTAACTTAGGGAAATATTTGGATTTTCCTTTATTGGCGGGTGGAGTCAAGAAGAGCCACTTTACTTATATCTTGGATAAAATTAACAAGAAGTTGGCAGGTTGGAAAAGCAAAACTCTTAATCGAGCAAGGAGAGTAACATTGGTTAACTCTGTCATGTTGGCTATTCCCATATATACCATACATAATATTTGTCTCCCTGAGGGAATTTGTGACTCTATTGATAAATTTGTTTGAAATTATATTTGGGGCTCTCCTCATGCTCATTTGGTGAAATGGAGTTCCTTGACTCAGACGGGAAAAAAAATTGTCCTGGATGATACAACGGATATATGATGTTGTGATTTGGAGCCTATATGCACGTCGCCCTTTTGTGGACATCATGGACCGAGTTACCAACTCGATCACTAACATCATCTATTAAGACCAGAGAACAACACTAGAGGGAGGTAAGTTGCATTTAAGGGTGAAAGGAGGTAGGATCAGCCGTCCGAGGCCTATGACTTGGTTCATTTAAGGTATGGTCTAACTAACTCAATTAATAAATAGGTCATATTCAAACTTTTTAAAAAGCTTATTTAATTAAATAGGTCAGACCACATGTCTTAAGAAAAGCCTATTAAATCTTAGGAACGTTATAATAAAAATATTATTATTAATAAGATATATATAATATTATAATTATCTTGGTAGTTTAACAATTTGAATCATTTTAGTTAATGTAGTATGATTGGGTAGTTGAAATATAGATTTTTTGCTTTGTTGAGACTTAAAAGACTTTGGTAGCACGTCACATGTAATGTTAGTAAGTAAATTTTGTCCATATTTTGTGATTTAAAATTTTATTATTATTTTTTAATGGCAATCTTTGATTTTGTTTAAAAAATAATATTTTTTACACTTTTTAATATGGAACATACATTTAAATGGGTTGACAGCCTTTACAAGTTTTATAAATGTCAGACTCAAGCCTAAAAATAGGCTCGTGATGGGTAATAGGGTCGAGTTTGGGATGTAAAAATATGGAACAAGCCAAACTAGGCTTAGGTAGGGCTCGACCCAGCTCAACCCATTTCCACCCTGAGTTGCATTCTATTCACAATACACATCTTAGGCAAATACTTACTTTAGCATTGAAGTCTCTTTCTAGGTACTCGACCCCTATCAGAGAAGAAAATTAGCAATAAGATAGGACTAGCAAATGAACCTAGCCTAATGGATTGACCAAGTCAACCCGCAAATAGGGTCAAGTTGGGCTAAAAAAAACTCAACTCAAATAGAAATGAGTCTTTTTTAGCGCAGTCAAGTTAGCTTGACAAACCAAATGGACTCAAGTCGAGTTGATCAGATTAGTAATATATAGAATATAGTAACTTATTAATATAATTTATATTTTTTTAATAGATAAAACATATTCATTAAACATAAAATAAGTGATCAAAAGAAGTGACAACTCCAAAACAATATTATTAATTTGAGTATTCGTTAAACATAATTTAAATGACTTTGTCAATACTTGTTATTAGGTGGAATAAATGCATAATAAATAATTTTTGTTGTTGGAATTTTTGTTTTACATAGAATCAATTTTTTTTAACTTTTTTTTATTAATTTTTAAATTAGCTTGAATAGGCTTGATAGCCCAACAATCTAACATAAGGCTAAGGCGGGCCAATGAAATTCTAGTTTGGAAGAATATGGACTGGGCCTAGGTTAATCCATTTTCAATGTGTGACCCGATAGATCGAGTTAAGCCAACCTGACCCGTCCATTTTGCCAACCCTACAATAAGAAAAGAAGTCAATTACATATTGAACAAGAAGCGACTTACTAAAAACACATGAGAATCAATGTTTCTTAAGAATATAATTTAACTAGTTTCCTAAGAAAGTTTTGCTCATGAGAGAAGATGAAAATTTTACTTTCTCAAGTAAATTTTTTTAGAGGAAGTTAATTTTTCTTTTAACACACCAAAAAAAATTATTTTACTCTTATTAAACGAAGGTAATGTAAAAAGATTATGTAATTTTTTGATTTCCAGAAAAATTATCTGAATATTCACAATGGTCAACTAAATAAGTTTTATTCATTTTCAAAAAATATCATTCTCATGATTCATGATTTTCAGGTACGAAAAAATTTATCCTTATCAAACACTCTTTTAGTCTTTTAGCGACTGTTTGATTGATTTATTGGAGAGTTAATTTTGTAGAATTCTTTTTAAATTTTATATGGGTCCCATTTTCTTTGATTTTGTTTTAACTATCATATAAATAAGCATACACTTGTGTACTTGTGATTTTGTTTATATATTTAATCGAACCATTGTAACTGTATTTATGATTATCTCATATCTTTCACGAACCTAACTATATTTTTTAAGAGATCTTTAGAAATATCTGTCAACCTTTAAAAAATAAAATCTTATATTTAAAAATCTTACATTTCCGTTATCAAAATTTACATTTCCGTTATCAAAATTCCATGTTGTATTTTTAAGGCATCCTTACTAATACAAAATTTTGTATTTTGTATTTTTAGTATATTATTTAGTACAAAGATGTCTGCCAACTTCAAAATTAATAAACTTAAAAAAAATGAAATAAATTTTTTTGATAAAAGAAAATATATTAAAATTATATGAGTTAAATTGAATCAAAACTCCAATACTATCATATTTATTTTTAGTCTATATGTAAGTTTTTTTTATAGTTATTATGACGTCAATATTAACGTGTTTTTATATCGGTGAATGTGATAGAGACTACAAATAAAAAAATAAAAAGTTATAGGATTAAAAATTAAAAAAACTTACAAGAATCAAAATAAAAAAGATTAGGTTAATTTTTTTAGTCATCTAATTTATTATTTAGGTTCAATTTGGTTCTCTATTTTTTTCTTCAATTTAATCATCTAATTTTTAAAATTGATTCAATTTGGTATTCTAGTATTTTTTGTTCAATTTAATCATCTAATTTTTAAAATTGATTCATTTTTTTAGAAATATACATTTTTGGTGGTTTAGAATCACTTTCTGAAAATTTTTAATCGTCATAAAATATGATTTTTAGAATGACCGAATTAAATGAAGTTAAAAATTAAAAAATCAAATTAAACCTAAAAAAATAGAAAACTAAATTGAATCTAAAAAATAAATTACAAGATTAAAAAACTAATTTAACTAATAAAAAGTTAACTTATAGGAACCAATTTGGGGTTTGAGCCTTTGTTAGTTTGTTAAACAAGTAGAATTGAAATTTCAATTTTGATTCGCTTAAAATAATGAATGAAATTTAATTAGTTGTATTTTTTTAATAAAATAAAGATAAATGATCTAATATGTTGTAAAGCATTGATAAATTAATCTTAAAAAATGAAAAATACAAATTTAGGTTTTTGAATTTTAAAAAAATGCAATAAATTAATTTTATAAATGATTTTTTTCACATATAAAAAATTAAATTTGAATTTTTTATTTTTTATAGATCAATTTATCCATATTTCACATTTTTCTGAACGAATTTGATTATTTATGCTAAAAAAATAATTCAGGCCATGGTTATCAAATTCTCGATTTAAATCGTAGAACCGTCTGATTTTACGAGTCTATTATCCTTCTACGAGTTAAATTGGACGTAACCTCATTTTCGGAGTAGAATTGTTCGATTCTGAGTAGAATCTCATTTCTACTACGTTTTCGCAAGTATGTTGGATTTAGAAACGACGTCTTTTCAAATAACAATTTTTTCGTATTTGAACCAGATCCATAACGAATTTGCTTCTTGCAACCTTTTTTTGCTTATTATACACCTTCTTGATCATTTTTTTATATTAAAAATTAGATTTTTATTTTAATTTAAGTAATTTCTATTTACACTCTATTTTTTTATTAATACATTTTACTTATATTATTAAATTTAATATTTTAATTATTATTTTAAATTTGTTAGTATCTTTTATTTATAATTATATTTATTTAATTTAAAAAAATTAATTATATTATTATTTCATATTTATATATATAGATGATTTACATATACTCTTAATCTTAGAATTGTATGATTAGATTCTATTATGAGTCCAAGTAGAATAGCACTATTCAGACTTCAAAATCGGTGCTCCTCCCCACTACCCCCGAGTGAAGCTATTATTACCCAAAAAAAACCATTCGCTTCTACTTCCTCCGCACGCTCTCTCGTCATTCTTTACTATCTCCAAACCTAGAAGCAATCGAAGCAACAACATCAACTACTCCCGACGGACACTCTAAGGCTGAGAAGAAATCGAGAGAATTGAAGGGTTCGATAATACCGCGGAGGTCGAGTGCTCGGATTCAAGCGCTGCAAAAAGCTGATGAGGAGCTTATTGCTCGTCAAAAAGAAGCGAAGGTAGACAACTGGGAGACGGAGGTGAAGGCGAAAAAGTAGCAGTGACGGTGAGGAGAGTGTGGTAGTAGAAGAGGAGGTTCTTTCGCCGCCCAAAACAAAGCTGGCAGCAGCCTGCGGTAAGGGTAAGATGGAAGAAGTGAACGGGAAGGGAGAATTGAAAAATAATGCCGGCGGGTATTTGGGGAAGAAGAGTGACTCTCTTAAGGTCAAAGAGACAATAAGACTGTTTAATAAGCATCATCTTCATCTAGTTCAGGAAGAAGAAAAGAGGCGTGGGAAGGCATGGAGAGCGGCTAAAAAGGCTTCAAAATCTGCTAAGAAGGGTTCTTCAAAATCCAAGAAAGCTGCTACGACCAAGTCCTATGCTAAAGTGTACACCTATGAATTTCTAATTGCTGTTGCAATTGTTTTGTCGGGCTTGTTACGAGGATGATCTGGATAATACCGAGGATATTATATACACTGGTCAAGGTGGGCATAATCTCACCAGTAATAAGCGCCAAATCAGGGATCAAAAGTTGGAGTATGGTAACCTGGCTCTCAAGAATTGTGTTGCGCTAAGTGTGCCTATTATAGTCATTCGTGGCCTTAACTATTTAAGCAGTTACTCTGGTAAAATATACACATACGATGGCTTGTACAATGTTGTCGATTATTGGGCAGAAAAGGGAATATCAGGATTCACAGTCTACAAGTTTAGACTTAGCAGGGCTAAAGGGCAACCTAAATTAACCACAAATCAGGTATATTTTGTAAATGGTCGTGTACCTCGATCTCTAACAGAGATACAAGGATTGGTATGTGAGGACATCACTGGAGGTCAAGAAGATATTCCCATTCCATCTACAAATTTGGTTGATGACCCCCGTGTTCCACCCACAGGTTTCACTTACTGTAAGTCTCTTAAGCTTGCAAAGAATGTGAAGCTTCCAATGATGAATGGCACTGGATGCAAATGCAAAGGCATTTGTAATGACCCAACAACCGGTGCATGTGCATTGCGTAATGGCTCTGATTTTCCCTATGTATCTCGGGATGGTGGCAGGCTAGTTGAAGCTAAAGATGTTGTCTTTGAATGTGGTCCCAAATGTGGTTGTAGTCCAGATTGTGTGAACCGAACTTCTCAAAAAGGACTCCGGTATCGTCTCGAGGTTTTTCGCACTGCAAACAAAGGATGGGCTGTTAGATACTGGGATTTTATACCTTCTGGAGCACGGTTTGTGAGTACGCTGGAATACTTTGTAGGACAGATGATATGGATAGGGTATTGGAAAATAATTATATTTTTGAGATAGATTGCTTGCAAACAATGAAGGGACTTGAAGGAAGAGATAAACGGTCTCCAAAAGGAAAGATTCCTGCAAATCTCTTGGACAAATATGTTGATCAAAGTTCTGAAAGTGCACCTGAATTTTGTATTGATGCAGGATCTACTAGAAATGTTGCTAGGTTTATAAGCCATTGTTGTGAGCCTAATCTGTTTGTTCAATGTGTTTTGAGTGTTGGAATTTTTCGGTTCCTTTATTCCCGGTTTGTTTTCTGTTTTTTTATTTCTCTGTGATTTCTATGGGAAGTGGGTTTCTGCACTTGATCTATTTTATTCCTACATTCAAACCTTATCTTCTACAACATTCAGCAACAAACAACAACCCACGTTCTAATCCACGTATTTAGTTCTTATTGTGGTGAGTTTTGTGATTGGCAGAACTCTATATATAGAACAAGTTGCTCTCAGTTCTCATCACCAAACCTGTTTCTCTCTACAGAATAATACACCATCGATTTAAGTGAGTGAGGGTATGGAATAACGAAGCTGAAGTCAAGTTTGAACTTGTTCTGCAATGGTCGGAGGTACACATTTTGTTCTATTTAGCTTCCGTTGTTTGATCTTAATGTATTAATAAACTGTTTGAAATGTTTAGATCAAAATACATTACGTTTTACATTGAGCACACACCATGATTTGAGATTGGCTTGTGTGATGCAGTTTGCTGCCGACAACATACCCCCCTGCAGGTAATTACTCATTTTCTAATTTATCTGTGGTATTTTTAGCAATGTTCTTGATTAATCAATCTCTTTGATTGATTGCAGGGATTAACGTATGACTATGGTTATGTGCTTGATAGCGTCTTGGACTCCGATGGGAAGATCAAGCAAATGCCATGCTATTGAGGAGCCTCATACTGTAGGAAGCGATTATTCTAAATGCTATAGGAAAAGTTGTATTTGGTCTTTTTTGCAAAACTATCGCGGTTTCGAGTATTTGTTAGTATTTAAAACTTGAGCTGCCAGTGCTCTCTAGTCATGCGTGGTTGATGTGCGCAGTATATAAATTGGGCTGCAATGGCAGCAAAGGAACATTGAAATTTTTTGTGCAAATTCAAGGAAATATATAGATTTATTATATGCATGGATTTGTTTTTGCGGTTTATACTTTTCATACAATGCTTTCTACAAAATACAAATATTTATTTCAATTATTTGTTTCACTTTTTTTGTTTGATACAAGTTCTAATACATGTTTTGTCAGTTCTAATACTTGTTTCACTCTTACTGAGTTACATTTTTTTTATTCGTTGACCTTTCAATTGAAGTGCACTTGGGTTTTGTTTGTTAGTTGCATGTATTGTTCTTTAATTTTGTTTATTGATTTTTGTCACGTTCTAAGGTGTTGTTTTTGCATGCATTGTACTTGAGTTTTGTTGTTTATTGAGTTTTGACAGATTATAATTTGTTTTATTTGCTGAGATTTTGTGTGCATTGCTCCATTGTGTGAAAGATGAAAAACATTTTAGTGTAAGATCTTGAATAAGGATCTTGAGCTCAAGATATGATCTTCAGTACATCTTCCAATAAAGGAGTTGAAGAGATTTTCAATATGAAGGATGAGTTTTTGTAGAAGATCCCTTAAGATTTGCACATTATTACAAAAAGAATAAATTTTCTTTCTTATTCTCTCTCCTTAAGATCTCAAAATGAGATCTACATTAAAGAAAAAAGTTGAAGAGATCTTGAGAGATTTTTAATCCTAAATGACACTAGAGGGTCTACCAAAAAGTAATGTAAGATCACAATTTGAAATCTACCACTTATGCTCTAAGTATATTAAAAGTAAACTTCATTAATTTCAAATAAATATACATTTTTAACATCTCTTTATATTTTGTGTTTTACTTCTTCAATATTGGAGTTCTTGTTGTCTTTGTTCAAAAATATAGAATTAATTAACATAATGCAAAATAAAATAAAATTTTGATGTTTAATATTTTAAACCACTATAAAATTACATATGTCATTCACAAATTAAAAAATATATACTTTAAAAATTCAATCAAAGAAATAAATCATTTAAATTTAGTGGAAAATGATAAAATTTAAATTATTTCATAAGATGTGACATCAGAGTTTAAAGAAGTATGCAGATGCAAATTGATCACAAGAATAAGTTTTCTTGATTTAAATATAAAAAATGATTAAATTGGGTAAAAACAAAATATGTAGATGAATCACAATCAAAATTATATATGTCAATGTATTATTAAAACTAAAATAATTTGATAGTGCACAATGTTGACCTTAAACTTAAAACTATAAATCTTTAAATGAAGATTATTTTAATACTTAAAAAGATAATATATAAAATTATAAAAACATAATGCATATCATAAGAATAAATTTGAAACTCTATCAATGTAAATATAAATTTTTTTTTTCTGTCTAAGTATCTTTTTTTAAAAGTAATTTTGTTCTAGATATGATTGAACATTAAGATTAGTAATTTTCTAAAAAAGAATTGAAATCTTAATTTAGCACTTTATGATAAACTAGTCCCTTATTACATTGAGCCAAAAAATACATTTTATTGTGTTATCTAACATAGTTGGATAAGAATATTTTGTTCATCACATAGTACGTGATATCATATATGTAAAAAAATTATCAAAATATAGCTATAAGTAAATATTATTTTTAAGAGAAAAACGTAATGATGGTTAACATGTGGCCTATTTCAGCTTAAGGGGGAGTTCTTAATCTCAAATGCTAAATACCTTGACCAAAATTATTTGGTGCCGGTGCCGGTGCCGGGGATGGAAAGATAGGTTAGTTTAGTTAATACTATAATTGATGGCGTTTTATATGTTTCGAAAGCTGATCCGCAGAAGTAATAGGGGACACTAATTAATTTATTGTTTTGCCAGCAATGAACACTTCACAAGCAGCAAAACAGATGAACCATATGTAAAAGTTTTTTGCTCTGCTTCGGACTTTTTCTTATCACCAATGTATTATGGAACATTTTTTTTTTTTCAAGTGATAACGCATTAATGCTTTAGGCTTTGTAAATTAGGAAGGGAAGAGAATGAAAGAGATTCAAGGGAAAGGGAGAGAAAGGAAATAAAAGAGATTCAAGGAGAAGGAAGATGAAGGAAAAGGAGAAAAATAAGGAAAGTTCCTTCCTCTTTCTTTGAGAGTTAAAAATATATTAAGAGAAAGAAATTGAGAGTTAATAAGATACTAAATGTGAAAATTATATAATTTAAATATAAAAATATATTTTAATATATTTTTAAATTTGTAGTTGGAATATGATAATAATTTTAATTAGTTTTCCTTCTAAAAATCTCCAAATTGGGGGAACAACATTTTTTAGATTTTGGAGGATTTCACAGGAGTTTTAAAAATCCTCAAATCCTTCACCTCAAAAATTAAAACTCCCAAACAAACAAATGTCATCACCTAAACCTTTTCCTTTCCTTCCTTCTCCTTTAAAATCTCTCTCCCAAACAAAACCTCCTACTTTCCACTTTCAAGCCGATGGATACGATTCAACAAAAGAGGAGCAGGGCAATCTACATAAAAATAAAAGAGAATAGAAAGAAAAGGACGGCACCTTTGCCTTTGCATTAGATTGCATAACAGCCATTACTTATTATCCTTCTTCCATATATTGTTAACGCCTGTTTTAAGGATATTAATTAAGAAATTAAAAGACACAAATATTTATTTTTAAAATTACAAAATAATTTAAAAAAAATTCATAAATAAAGTAATTTTGTTTTTTTATATTTTTTTAATTTTTAATCTACCCATGGATACACTTTTTTATTTTTAAATTTAGCCTGTCAGGATTTCTGTCTATGAGCCACATTTTCACTCTGGAGTAACTTTACGTTGCTTTGAAAAGACTCCCATATATTTTATTTGATCTTAAATATAAGAAAATTTTAACTAATTTAATTTTTTTAATTATAATATATAAAATATATTTCATTTAATTGATGTATTAATTTCAATGATTTTTATTTTTATATTTGATATCAAATTTTAATAAAAAAAGTAAAAAAAATATTTTTTATTAAAATTAATAAATTAATATGATTAACTAACTTTTTTTAGTTAATATGTCATAAAAGGAGGGTATATTATACTCGTTTTAAATGCACTGGATTGTAAAAAGTGAAACCTCTCACTTAATTAGGAAAATAGTTATTTCTTTTTACTATTTTTTCATGGAACTCAAACAAAGCTCTTCAGAAAAGAAAAAAACTATTCTCAAACATCCTACTTTACATTATAAAAGGTAATCATTAATTAAATTACTTCAAAACTGGCGGTTTTCTAACATAACAACACTGTGCAACAAATATTGAAACAGTTTTTCTTGTAATTGTTAAAATTGCTACTCTTTGAAAGTTTATTTCATCAAATATTTAAAATTAGAGCACAAATTAACATTTTCTTTAATTATTAAATTAAGTACATAAAGAAGATAAATTTATGCAGGAACTTTTAATTAACGGTAATAAAGAGTAGGCATAAGCATAAAGTTTATGTTAGCAAAGGTCAAGTTTCTTGTGTGGGCACGCACGCTAAAAAGAAGCGTAAGACGATGGTGACATTGGCAACTTGTTGTGATACATACACACACCAAGTTTATTTGTCTAACTCCAATTCTAGAGTAAAATTCCTATTCTTCTTATCATTTCAACTCTTTGCAATTGCGATCTTTCCTTCCTTTTTTTACTCTTGGTTCTTTTCTCCATCAGCTAGTAAGCGTAGTTCGGTGTTGGAGAATCAGGTTCCAGTTCCAGAATACTGCTATTCTCGAATAACTGAACAGAGTTCGGCTTC
>PYAF01002171.1:219864-240014 GCA_007407185.1 Glycine tomentella | reverse complement strand
ATCGGGAAGTATGAGGTGGGTCGAACTATTGGCGAAGGCACCTTCGCCAAGGTTAAGTTCGCAAGAAACTCGGAGACAGGGGAGAGCGTGGCTATTAAAGTCATGGCTAAGACCACCATTCTCCAGCACAGAATGGTTGAACAGGTCCACCTTTTTTTCTTTTGTACTTCTCTAAAAGTAACTAACTCATGTTTCAATTGCAGATATATTCTTTATAGGATTTACGAGTCATGTTTGGTTTGGTGTTCATACAAATTCAAGTAGTTAATTCTTCATTTGTTATCCAAAATACAATAATCAAATTAAAACAATCTAGAGATAAAAATATGATGAGCTAGATCATGTTATTAGAGATGGAAGTATGTCAGGTTGCTAGTGGGAGACATGATTTTGAGGCCAATGGCTTAGTCTACATCAGGTTTAGACCAATCCTATTTGCAAAATAAGTCAAATGAAGGCCTTATTAAAAGCCTATTTAGTAAAAATGTTCAAGCTTTAAATGCCTTTTAGGCCTAACAGATTGCCTATTTAAACAAAGACAAGTAATATAATGATAATAATATCGTTGTTATTATTATTGCATTTATATTTTTACTATAATAGTTTTAAATTTGCAGTCAAGGTTCTGCTTCTAATCCTATGTGCTTGCTTGTGCATTTATGGCAGAATAATCATGAAGTTTGCCGTACTGAATGCCTTTTGTAATTCTTTCCATCTTTTGCTATTAGCTTTTCTAACATGAACCGTGTTATAGATTAAAAGAGAGATATCCATTATGAAGATTGTCAGGCATCCTAATATAGTTAGATTGCACGAGGTATGTTTAGATATCCTAATATGTCAGGAATTATACCATATTTCTTTCTTTTCTATTTCTCACATTGTTTTCAAATTTTAGGTTTTGGCTAGCCAGACCAAGATCTACATAATCCTTGAATTTGTAATGGGAGGGGAACTATATGATAAAATTGTAAGTTTTGATGTTTATATATTATGGAATGTGTTAGAGGTTAATTATTCTGAACATTGATAATTCTCAAGTCTGACCATTTAAATTAGCAATTGTTGTTGAAATTCTAACAAACTATTGCTAATGATTTGATTTTATTTGTTGCTTATGTTACAATTACACTGCTTTTGAATTGGTAGGTTCAGCAGGGAAAGCTTTCTGAAAATGAATCTAGGCGCTACTTTCAACAACTTATAGACGCAGTTGATCATTGTCATAGAAAGGGTGTGTACCATAGAGACTTGAAGGTGAAAGACAATATTATGTGTGTGTGTGTGTGTGTTATATGTTTTTGCTATAGTAAATGTTTTAACTTTTAACCATTTTGTGTTTGTCTTGATCAATTTGCTTTCTTCCCTTTTGATAGCCTGAAAATCTTCTTCTTGATGCTTATGGAAATTTGAAGGTTTCTGACTTTGGATTGAGTGCATTGACTAAACAGGTAAGAATGTACTTGTAAAATTGGAGATAATGATTGGTTTCGTCACACTTGGCATCTTGTTTTTGCTTTGTCTCTGGATAATGATTTTTGGAAATAGCAGAAGCTGCAGACTAATATCTTCCATGTTTTCCTCTCCGTCTTTCTTATTTATAGGGTGCTGACCTTCTTCACACCACTTGTGGGACCCCAAACTATGTTGCCCCTGAGGTAAAATTGGTTATACACATCTCTGATGTCATTCTCAATTATTGCCTTGAACTTTTGCTCCTTTCCTTTGGGTGATTGGCTACTTGGCTTAGATTAGCGGTCCAATATAATTCTTCATATCAAGTTTCTTCATGGTCTTTTAGACAAATCACTGGTGATGAAATAGTTCGATAGTATTAAGTTGAGTGTCCTCTGCATTACAGTTTTCTGTTTTTCTCTAAATTCAGCACGAATCTTAAAATATATAGATTAACAGTGAAGATATTCAAAACTGAAAACAAGGATATATACAACTACATTAGAATATAATTTAATCTCAGTATTTAAAAAAGAGAAATTAAGAATAACATGTCATTCTTTGAGGGACAGTAAAATAAGAAATTGATCCACTTTAAAGTTAAAGTAGTGTAATTCAATATATAGGAGTAGGTATATTATACCTTACCGGTACACCCTTGTCTTGGAAGTTGGAACAAGAGTTATCTTCAACTCGGTTCATTATTTATACATTTCATGATTGAGTTAATAATTATTGCACTATTCTCATTTCATGACATTGATATATTCAATTATATGCACAAGGCAAGATAGTTATTCTAGGTAGCAACTTTGGTTGTGGCAAGTTGCATGTTTCTTCTAAGTGATTTGATTATGAGTTAGTGTAAATTTGAATTTTTTTTCCTTAGTGCAATAATGTTCACTTACCATTATTTGCTTCGGTTTCTCACTGAAATGATCTTTTGCAGGTACTCAGCAATAGAGGATATGATGGTGCAGCAGCTGATGTTTGGTCATGTGGAGTCATCCTATATGTTCTAATGGCTGGATATCTTCCTTTTGAGGAGGCAGACCTTCCAACACTGTATAGAAGGGTATCCTACCTTTTCCTTATAATCTTGAAGAAAAAACTTAAATGTTGAAAGAGCTAGAAAGAAGTGCGAAAGATGTAGGTAGTGAATGTAACAGAAAAAAAGACCGGTGGAACACCATTTTTAACTACTTTGGAGCTTTATTTACATTTTAGATCTTGAATTAATCCTAATATAGAAAAAATAGTCTCCAGAAGTAATATGAAACAAATCTAGCAATTAAAATATTAATAACAATATCCTACATAAATAACCTTAATAATTATATACATAATATAAAAATGAACTACTATGTCTACACATAGTTTTGGTGGTGACAGTAAAATTGCCAAAAATGAAGAAAAAATTTCAGTGACCACCACCTTTCTTTGTTGTGCCATCCTTGCTTTAATAGTTGTTTATATGCCGTATTATATAATATGAAAGGGTGAGATGCATTGTTCTTTTGTTCATTCTTATTATCTAGTAGATTTTCTTAAATGAAAACTTGTTTAGAACCTGATATTGGGAAGGTATATGTGAGAAAGAAATTCTGTGGGACTGAATGTAGTCAAGAATAGAGAGTTTGATACGGTGAGGCAGCAGTAGTGTGCATAGGTTTTAGAGGGAGTGAGTGGGGGAAGGGATTCTGTTTTGTATTATTCAGGACTATAGCTGAGTATTGGGGCTGAAAAATAGGGTTCCCCCCATCCCTTGAAGGGGCAACAGTCCTGGACTCGGGGGTAAGTCAGGCCTTCTGGTTCTTTGTCTAGATGTAATAGTCTAATTCCAGTGATATTGTGATAATAACCCCTCTGACTTTTGCTCTGCACTCATTATCAAAACTTGATCCTGTTGTCTTTCATATTAGATACCATGAGGAATCTTTTGTGTGTGAGCTGAAATGTTCATTTTCGAGCATTTGGTGATGTAGATTGATAACCATCTGTTAACTTGTTGCTGCTGATTTTTCTTTTTATTTAAACTCGTAGATCAATGCTGCAGAATTTGTTTGCCCATTCTGGTTTTCTGCTGACAGAAAGTCATTCATACAAAAAATTCTGGATCCTAATCCTAAAACAGTGAGTACAACTTTCCATTTGTTTCAGACATAAATACATTTTCTAATATATAGATTTTGTCTACCATATGGTTCTGTCTGAGTATATTATCTACTGTAGAATTAAGTATAGTTGTATAAAGATTTACACTTGGGAAATTTTACACCTGATTATTGGCAAATACTTGTGAATTTAATAAATTATTTTAAATTAATTCCAATATAATTATATATGCAGCGGGTGAAAATTGAAGAAATAAGGAAAGATCCATGGTTCAAGAAAAACTATTTTCCTGTCAAACTCAGGGAAGATGAGCAAGTGAATTTGGATGATGTTCGGGCTGTTTTTGATGATATTGAGGTTTGCTGTTGATTTTTGTTCTGTTTAATTTATACAAACAAAATTTCTTTTTGCAAATGTATGTGTTAAACCTTCCTTACATATCCAATTATCCATAGTTTCAAATACAATGTGCGTGTACAAAATACAAATATGTGATGTGAATTATCAAGTGAAGGACATGGAAATGTGTTGAGAAAAAAATTATTAAGACTGTGACTGTGATTTTGATACTATTGGGCTTGAAAATGGCAATTATATACATTGTTGAATTACTGGTGGAAGATAAGATATGTGCAGATTAAAATTATATGCTTGTGGGTAATGAATTAGTTCTTTCACTTTATACAGAATAATGCAAATATCTGCATCCAGTTATGCAAAAATATATTGCTCGTGATTATGGGAAATACATATATACTATTACAAAAAGAAAATTGCCATGGTTACTGGTCACTCATATTTTTATTGAGCTAAAAAATATAAATTTTGAAGACTTTAAAAGCTCACTTTCTTCACTTCATAAGGAATTAGGATTATCAAAACTTTTTGCCTCTTTATGTACCAATTATACATTATATAACAGTTGAAATGAAAATCAACTACCTTTAAGATTTTTGTTGAGTTAGTTATCTGACAGTCACATGCATTTCATCCACTAATCAGGGATAGATGGGCAACTTTTGCATTTATACAGGACCAATATGTTTCTGAAAGGTCAGAAATTACTGAGGGAGGTCCTCTGATAATGAATGCATTTGAGATGATTTCCTTATCACAAGGGTTGAATCTTTCACCACTATTTGATAGGCATCAGGTATTGTTTTATTTTCATCTTCCTGACCTACAATCCCATGGTTCCTTTATGTCTCTGGCTGCCATGTAACTTTTTATACTTCCACCTGCCTAGTTGGGCATTCGAGGATATCTGATTTCAAGTTTGAATCGAAGTGGTGCAAGTTGGTTCAGAGTCTATGTTTTTTGATGTTGTCTGATGCGTTGCCCCAATTGATATTCTTTTGCTGTTCTAACAGGATTATGTAAATCGGCAAACTCGTTTTGTCTCCCGTAAACCAGCAAAAGTTATAATTTCTTCAATGGAAGCTGTTGCAGAGTCAATGGGTCTTAAGGTCCATTCTCGCAATTACAAGGTATAACTCCACTTGTCTACTTTACACTGTAAATGTTTAATGGATAACACAGGCTCAAGATGGTTAATTTGAAAATAACTGGTGTTGTGATATACCAGGCATTTTTCACATAATTATGAGCAGACATTCATGTAATCCTATTGTCATCAAATATCAATGCGATCATTGTTGTTTGCAACTTTTGCTGTTCCATTTTAGCTATTGTTAAGTTACACTGCATTATCTATTACGCCATATTATTCACCAAAAAAAATAATTCTATTATGCCATATTAGCCGATTTACATTTTAAATGAGAATTATTGTTTCAATAACATTACATCCCTAAGTAGGTATTGCTAATTCAAAATAGGTGATTGTTTGGTTGACTAATCTTGAGACTAGGTAGAGATTTTTGTACTTGGTTCTTAAAAGAAATGTGTACTCACATTTCTCGCTTTTATTTTTTTCTCCTACCGGTTCCCTTAAAGTAATTTTTCTTGTAGGTGAGGCTTGAAGGCGTTTCTGCAAACAGGGTTGGACAATTTGCAGTGGTCTTGGAGGTAGTTTATTATTGCTTTTGTTGTGTTCATTATTTTTTGAGAAATGCTAGGAACATGCTCTTTTGAACACACTTTCTCTGATTGGTTGAAATTTATTGAAAATAACAAAATTTTGTGGATCCCATATCATATTTAACCAACCTCTCTTAATTTTGTAGTTTTCAATAAATTCCAAACCAACTGAAGAGAGTGTGTTGGAAATTGTGGTCCAACCATTCCTCTTATTTTTTATATGAAAGTTCTATTTCTGCTTAAGTCTTGGTTAAAACCATCAATTTATTTTCTCAAAAGGTGTTTGAAGTTGCGCCATCCCTTTTCATGGTTGATGTTCGAAAGGCCACTGGGGATACTTTTGACTACCACAAGGTTAGCTTCAGTATTTACATATATCTGCATTTCAATTTCTCAAAATACTTTCATCCTCTTCTAATAAATGAAATGGCATTTATGCTTTGAAGTTGAGAAATTGTTGAATATGGATTAAGGAGATGATGAGCTGGAATCATTCAATAGAATTTTTTTTATAGAAAAAGGACAGGAAAAATAAGTACTTAAAACAGTTGAAACCTGAAAGGATGGTAATGGTAAGTCTAGCAGTATCAACCAAGACGGCCTTTTTCTGTAAGAGTGAGACAAATATTAACCATTGGATCTTTCTATAAATAGTCAAGATTAATATACGACAATTATGACTTTTTAAGTGATTATATAACTTTTGAATAACTTAAATTTCAATGTTATGTATATGCTCCATCAATCCTTGTTTTGATACTCAAATGGTTTTGTAATGGTTATATTAACACTCAGCCAATAGCTGTATCTATTTTTTGGTTGATGTATTAATTCGATCGTGCTACCCAACATTTAATCCTATTGCTAGAAAGTGTATTTTCCTTTCAGCTTCTCGAATGTGTGTACTTATAAGCATTTGTAAATGCAGCGTCATATGCACACGTGTTATATTTGCATGCGTATAAAATGACAGTAACATATAGTATTTGTACTTTTGCAGTTTTACAAGAATTTTTGTGGCAAACTAGGAAACATTATTTGGAGACCGGCAGGGACTGTGCCAAATTCTAATCTGCACAAGCAAATGACTATATAAATCCAATTCTTGCGGGTATGATGCAAATCTAATTAGAAGAGCACTGAAAGGCTGAAAGCTTCAGCTGGTCCCCGAACATACTAAAAAGTTAGCATGCTTCTTCTAGCTATCACAATGCACAACATACGCTGTCAACTTACAACATGGCTTAATAATCTTGGAAGAAGGAAGTAAAAACCCTATTGCAATGCATCTTGTAGCAAATCTACCCCCACAATGGTATACGAAAACAATCCATTATCTGGTTGGGGCAGAAATATATACTAAAAGGAATAACAGAAAAGAAACGATGATATTGTTTTTCATATGCCCAGTTCTGTATGTAAGGAGCGTGTTTGGGAGTTATTCAAATGCTGTTTTGTATTAAAAAAAAGCGTGTTTGGTTGCAATAAATTAAAATTAAGTCTGTTCCAAAAATGAAAAATTATCACTAAAAATGATAATATAATTTTCTATGAATGGAAATTGTGCATTATGTTTTATAATATACTTGTTTTTAAGATTCTTTTAAAATACAAATTACTTTACTCAGTTTAATTTTTTGACTAAAATTTTGAGATGCTCACTTAAACACATATTGACGTTGAATTGTCGTTGAACAATTTGGAATTTTAAATTACCATTTGGAGGTATGCTGATAGTTACTTGCTCTGAATTGTCAGGACATGAAATTTGTAGGGCTTGGGTCATTGTTACTGAAAAAAATGTCGGGTCATGTTCTGCTAAGATGCTTTATAATTCAGGGGCTGAATGTATCCACTATGAACCTCCCCCCTCCAAAAAAATACAATAAAATTACCCACTTTATGGCATTTATTGGAGCGATTGTATCGACAAATACTATTAATATGGATATATTCAACTATTGGAGTAGATTGTATACACATGAATTAATGCTTACATGTGTAAGAAAAATGAATTAACGCTTACACAAACAGCGGTTGAAACTCGGGATTAATAAATAATAGCTGAGCGCATTTACACGTGATTGATGATTTATTCAGAGTTTGATTGAATAGAAAATCAAAATCATTACAGCCGAACTCAAATACATGTAAGTAAATCCAAAGGATTGGTCTAAGTACATTTTATATTCATATTCAATATGAATAAGAATAATTTTTTTAATAAAAAATTATATTTAATTTTTATGTATAAATTCTTTTTAAATCAACAACAGTTACACATTATGAGAAAAATTAGTTTGATCCAATAAATACGATCTCTGAACCCATTACAAAGAAATACATGTAAGTAGGACATTAAATGGCCTTTTATGAAAGGAATCTAAATTCATGTATATTAATAATTATAAAATTGAAAATATGGTGAATAAGTGTATATTAATAATTATGAATGGAAAAAATTGAAAATATAACGAATAAGCGAATATTAATAATTATAAATAAAATATTTTTAAAAACATTATCAAATAAATATTTACGTATCTTGAAAGTCATTTATTTTAATTTGGTAACATATTATTATTAAATTCGTCTGATTTTGAAAAAATATATGATGATGTTTTATCTCTTAACTCTATCATCAACAGAAATAAATAAATTATTTTTTAAGAAAATTACTGGATTAATATTTATATATCTACAAATATACAAGAAAATAAACACAAACAATATACACACAATTTCGCGTCCACAAAAATCTTGTAGTTGTCTGTCGGAATTCCGTAAGAGTTCACTGCGAAGGCTCACACTTGTCGGATGTACACGTAGGGCTTAAAAAAATCTTTAACATTCCTTAACTCTTTTTGTTATAATTTTTTTTATAGCCGACTAAACACCACTAAAATAATTGGACATAAAATACCAGCAAACAATTCATCTTTCACAAGTTTCGGTAAACAACCAAAATGATTATTTTCCCCTAAAGACAGAAGGACCATAAATCTAATAAAAAAAATAAGAATTTCGCTGTTTGAAACGTTTTCACAAATCAATGCTTTATACATGCTATTATGAAGTACTCCTTTTTATTTTGGTAATTAAGGTGTCTTGCTGCTTATTTCTGACCCATCCTTGATTCATTTTGACCAAATTAATGCTGGCCAAGTTCAGTAGAGGGGCCAACCATGTTTTGTTGCTGAAGCACAGACCACGGGAGTCTCCTTTTTAGTACATTCTTTAGCATGCCAGGGTTTTCCTTGTTCTCTTCGGATTAACCTAACTATTAAATTATCTATGAACTTTTTTGCACCCTCACCCCCCATAAGCTGCTCCAACCAATGCTAAGTTGTTAACCACGTCAACTAAAATGAACAAATTAAATTAAGAATCAAGAAATAAACTTGTATATATAGAGTCAATTTAATATGAGGATTCATTGAAGGTTGACAATTTTAGTTCATATTACACATTAGACACCAAGTAGTACACTGAAATTGCTCAAGCACAAACTTTAGGTAAGCCACTATATATCTTAGGCACTGAGTGTCGATCTAACCAAAGGCTATGTTTATCAACTTTCAGGGCTGAAAGAACTTGTTACCGCATTTGCATTTCCATGAGAGAAGATAGTAGCCTTCATCTCTTTGAGCTGTTGTTGCCTTGTGAATGTGACCATCCTTGTGGTGAGGAGAGATAACCAAAGCAGCCATGCATGGCTTGCAACTCAAGCACTTGTTGACACACTTTGGAGGCCTTGACCCTAATACTAATTTCTTTTGCTTCAGAACCTTGCCACCATCTTTCGCTGAAGCTGACACTACTGTTCAACAGTTCAAGTCAAGAACATGAAGTTAAGTTAATCACACCAAGTAATGAAATGACACACCAAGGGTAACTAAATTAACCTTAGAATTATTCCATCATGTTGACATAGAAACATTTGGACACTCATGATGGGTATGTTTTTACCTGAATTAGAAGGAAATAACGTGAGAGAAATTATGAGAATGAGAGTCACTGAAATTTTTAGTCCTTTGAGGTATACTTTTGGCGAATCCATCAGTCTATTAGAAAAAGAAAAAAAAAAAAAAAGTAATGATCAGCAAAATGAAGTTTGAAGATGGGGTTTTGGGAGAAAGAAGTAGGAAGGAATGAATGGCTTTGTGCAATAATAATAATAATAGGGATAAAAAGGAGTTTTGGTATTGAATAATATCATTTGGTACAATACAATACAATGCATCCCATCAATTTTTGAAGGGTCCCAGATAAAAGAGTTTGGTCTTTGAAGAGAAAGGTGCTCTGACTCGAGTTTTTCAGCGTGAATGACCGAAGTCACAGTTTCTTTTCATCTTTTGCTGGCTGAATTGACTACCCTATGCAAACTTTTGAAATTATTGAAGTACTGCACCATCTTTCCCTTGTCATCATATAAGGAGTGGACATGAGGTTTTGGTCATTTGCACTTGGCTCTGCTCCTCAATAATACTATTACTAATACCACTATTCTATGTTACCAGTATACAGTGTTTGCCTCTACACAAGAAACAGCAAATGCAAATCAAGAAAACAATTCGATTCTTATTTATTTGCTTTCCAAAAGGGACCACTTTATTGAATGGAAGCCTGAATCCCAAATTTGCTAGCTAGGCCTCCCATTATCTCATACTTGTTGCTATTTGTACGTATTTTTTCTCTGAAAACACGTACGGTTTCATTTGGAACGTGTCATATTAATACTGTTCTAAAAGATTTATCTGCATTTAACGTGCAAAACCAACAGATGTGTCTCGGTAAATCTTGAAGAATCAGAACTACCAAGATAATATATAATTACTACTTACTACCTAGGAATGTAAAGAGAGCGAAAAATCTTAATTTCTCATATAATTCCAGCCATAATATTCTTAATTTATGACCAACTATATTACAAACAATTATACCACCAAGCACGTAGATTTAGCTGGTGCAGAAGTTATAAACTATTGATTTCGAATTTAAATCTATATTCTGTTTGAACAGAATTACCTTCAGAATTTTAGTATAAAAAAAAAAACTAAAAAAACAATTATAGAACACACACATGCAGTATTGCAGTGTACTCTTACAAGGTACAGATATTAATCACATATATATAATTGATTGTCGACGTTGATCACAGATTAAATACCACTTCAAAATTAAGTTATCATGAACAACGTCAACGTGTAACAGGCAAGGAATATAATTAAGTGTGTTTGAGAGTCAATTACGTTGAACATAATTGACGTTTTTTCCAATCCAACAGAAGAATTACTTCTATGTTTAACGTTTCGAAATGCATATAAACGACCATTTAAAAACTTTCTAACTTGAATATGAACGTATCCCAAATAGTGTCATTGTGTGGATGATATTTTTTATTTGAAGTTGGATAACCTGCAGCGCTTTGGTCTTTGGCAGAGATATATGTAATCAATGAAGTACTACTATTATAAGATGATGAAAGATTCCACTGACTTGAAGGTGCAGTGGTGTCGCTTCAATGTCTTTTTTTGTGTGCCACTCGTGTCGATAATATCTGCTCAATATGCTGGTAATATTTTCAGTTATCGCGGGCATTTATAAGTCACGCAAGGATAACACCCTGCTTTCAACCTCAAACATCTATTCAAGCAATAGGTAGAATCACTCTATGTATATTCAAGACTCGTTGGAAATAAAATTCATTAAAGCATTTTCCTTAAATACATGCATGTAAAATCTGATACGAATGTCTTAAATACTTTTGCAATAGATTACTAATTAACTATAGTTTCACAGTGTGCCATATATTATTATCATTATTAACTCATTATTATTACCGGTTGAAAAACAAGTAATCCGTATCTTGAGTTTTAACCGTCTTTTTTTAATTAAATATAGTTGTAATAATTGTCATATTAAAAAACAATTAAACAATAATTATTTGTGATTTTTAAAAGTAGTTAATTTAAGGATAAATTAAAAATAACAATATGTACACAAAATTGGATAATTATTTTTATTAATAGTTATAGCTTATTATTATTATTATTATTATTATTATTATTATTATTATTATTCCTTAATCTTTCTATTCAAATATTCTCTTGTGTAGAATTCATCAGTTAGTTCGAAATAAATTTAACGCACGAGAGTTTTGTGTTTGGTCGAGTTTTATACTATATATATGCATTGAATTTGAAGAAAAAATAAAAGACTGTAAAACATAAATATATTTTTTATTCGTAAAAGAATAAAGAGATTCAATATATGTATAAGATTTAGATAAAATATTATAAGACATAAATTAAAGCTAAATTATACAGAAAATATCACAATAACAAGACCAATACTCATATAGGACGTAATGCTTCATCGAGTCACTAAAACTTATAATTTAGAGTAAATTTTACTTTTGAAATCACGAGCTTAAAGTCATAACGAGTAAGCACCATTTGATAAAGATAACAGAACATTTCATTTAGAAATATAGATAAGTAGTGATTTTTTTTTTTGGTACAAGTAGAGATAAATTGACTTTGTGTATCTATATAATTAATTTTAGAAAACAATCTGTTTTAAATTAATAATTATTTTTCAAAAATAAATTGATCAAACACGCACTACATAATTGACTAAAACCTGAATAGTATTTTGTATTATATTTTTTATGTTGTGCAATATGGTATCAACGTGGCACTGACCCGGTTGAGGTTATGATAAGGAAAACAGATAAGATTGTTATTACTGGCTTGAGTAAGATGATCAAGATTAGCTCAACAACATTAGGTTATGTTCTTCTCCAAATCGAGACCTATATGCACAAGTTCCCCACCGGACCCCCGCAATATAATTCCCAACTGTACTCTGCAATTTAGCATCACTTCTTGGTTACGAAAGTTGCATTAGAAAGAAAACGAAAAAGATATATTGTTAAAACTTTCTTTCTATCATAATCTACATGCCACTCACTCTTCTACATACATGGTATAATATGCCATAAGTGAAGTCTTCTCGTTAATCAAATTTGTTCCTAATTAGTACGCAACACAACTTGTTCTATAATTTCTTTTGTGTAATATGACTTGATTTTAAATTGTGGTTGCAATCACAATTATGATATGATCGCGATGAATCGACCTTGATGTTACTGTTGTAGATTATAATTTAAAACCTTGGCCTAGGGTATTCCTGTTGAAGAGACAAACTGATTTCTCAAAATACAGAAAATCACATAGAAGATTGACTTTTTTCACTAAACACCCTTTCATACAAATGAATGTGAATAATGAATCTCTAAAGTCTAAAACACTTGCTTAATTTATCTGCCAATTATAAGTAAAACTTGATCTAATACTATTTTGCAAAGAAATGAAGGGAAGAGATGTCAGCATGCATGGAGCCACATGGCAAGAAGCAAACCTATTCAAAAGTAGTAGCCCTGCCTGGTAGTGGGAAGGCACAGAGAGCAGAGAGTGATCTTTGCAGGTGCAGCGTCTTTGCTTGCTCATGCCTTTTTTTTGAGTAGGACAAAGTGAAGAAAAGACTATGAGCAGTTGTAGAAGATAATAGTTCCTGTACAAAGTATCCTTTTCTAACAGAAGACACATTTTCTCGCATAACAATCCCCTCCATATCTTGCCACTCACATCTCACAACAAAGAAAGTTTATTGAGCTGTTGTACTATTAATCATTTCCCCTCTCCTTCCACTTCCAGAAACAATATCCTCTCTATATCAATGTGATTGGTGCACCTTAATTTGTCCTTTTATTTTTGTAAAGTTTGAAGCAAATTGAGACACCTTTTATCACTATTGCCATTCCATCAACGTATGGGCAACCCTTTCTTGGAACCAAAGAGAACCCACCATTGCAAGTCTCAACACAACACCTTAGCACCCCATGCGTCATATACGGTAACCAAAGGTGTCATATACTACCCGTACCAAACACACTGCAAAGGCATGAGGCAACAATGCGTCTTTACAGTGGTACTTATATCGAAAAAGTGGCAATACGGTAACCAAAGGTGTCATATACTACTAATTAACAAAGGCTACTACTTCACCTTACCCTCAACGAATTATTAATGTACGTACTCCTAATTGTAAAGGATCGTCAGTCAGCATTTGGAGAAAAAATACAGACATCACAAACTGTTTTCATACCATCATTGCCTATGATGGCTTTCCGTTTGCATTATATAACTTCTAAACAGGATTTCCGGCCATGTCCATTTGCTATACCCTGAAAGAAATAACTAATGCGGAATGTGACAAGTGACAACCACAACATACTACATGAAATAAAAATTAAAAGTTTGTTTGCTTTACTCATTTTCACTTTTCAATGTAAGGTGTAGTATTAAAAAGCTAAAAACGCTTTGGTTAAAAGAAGGGAGTAAAAAACACCTAAACCAAATTTGTATTTTTTTTAACCCTCGGCCAACTAATCCCTCAAGGTACTTGTGATATCTAGAAATCGAACCTCAAACTACATACTTAAGAAACAAGATTATCTATCAACCATGTCGCATCTTATTGGTTAAACAAAATAAGTATGCTCATACACTAATTGGCTTTTAAATAAATACTATCAATCATATTAAAAAAATCATATTATTATTACAAATTTATTAAAAAAATTTAAATATATAATCTATATGACGCCGTATTGAAGAATAAGTGCATGCTATGGTAATAAGGTGTGTTAAACTCACCACGAGTTTCTAAAGCAACAAACAAATAATTTCTTTATGGTAATTTGTTCATGATTTTCATGAGGCAACAAATGGTTGCTTTTGTATTAATTTGATCATGATTTTGTATTTAATTTTCTACTACCCGTACCAAACACACTAACTCAACTACTCAATTCTATCCCTAAAAAGTAAAAACAGTAAAACATGTTTGATCTACATTCTAAAAGTCAAATACGACAAAAGTGATTAACTTATCAAAGCAGGTTAAGTTTTGAACAACCCAACCTACCACCTTCTCTGCAATCCAAATTCACTTCACGAGTATAAGATTCCATTATTCACAACATAGAAAACAATAAATAATAACGACAACATAGGTGCAAGTGAAATTGCATTCTTATTATTGAAGACAAGCAAAGTGGTCTGCTGAGTACAATTCAAAAGCAAGACAAGCCTACAAAAACAAGGACTTGATTTAAAAGGGAAGAAAAAAAATAGCAACAAATGGATGCCCTGCTACCACACCAAAGCCCTTGAATATGAGATACCTAACCTTAAAATTGCACAACATAACCACACTGACAAGACCGAAGGAAAACAAGCTAAAGCCTCTTCCACACTCTAAGTCATGGTGAAGATGCTTGATTGGTATAAACTAAAAAGACAGAAGACTTCAAAAGACATGAACTTAAGCTTAAGTCTAAGTAAACATCATAGCAAATGTGCGACAGAAGCTAAACCATGCTATTTATTGTCAACATCCAGCAGTACAAAATAAGACCTAGCATAAGCATGCACTAACCAAGACTTAGTAACTGTATCCTCAGGGGACCCTAGTCATGAAAGAAGAGGCCCCAGTAACCCAAGGCCAAAAGGGTTGTAAGTTGGAACAAGCATTTCGAAATGCTTGCGAAAAAATGGGTTGTAAAGGAACAACCCAAAGTTCCCTGGAAAACAACCAAGTCAGCAAACTGCCACCAATCCACCCTTGATAGAAATATCAGCCAAAATGTATGCTGAATCTGACCTGTACAATTCTATCTCCTTCCCTGATTTAGCCAGTTTTATTTGTTTCTAGTTTCTTAACATGGTTAAGCCAGAATATCACATCTCCACAACTTCTCCACTAGCAACTCCATTGCGCTGCTGCCAATTGAATTGCAGTTCTGAAGATTCAATCCCAGCAAGGTCTGGCCCAATTTGGTCAGGAAAGGCGCACTCTTGTTTGATACATCAGAACAACCAGATAAGGAAAGCACTTGCAAGCTAGGCAGACTGGCCCTTGAGAGAAGGGCAATACCGGCATCCGTGATTGCACACTTTGACACATCTAGATCATTAAGCACTAGGAAATTGTTTGCAATTGCAACCAAGCTTGCATCAGTAATTTTCCAGCATCCATCAAGATTTAGTACTTCGAGTGTTCCACCATGTAGCCTGGCCAAGGCTGAGACTACGTTATCTGTCAAGTTCCAGCAACCAGTGAGGTTTACATGGACAAGTCCAGCCTCACAATTCTCCAAAAGGGGGAGAAGACCAGAATCAGTTATGCCATAGAGTCCAGTCAGATTAAGATGCTGAAGTCGGGGACACAATTTTCCAATCATGGCCAGGCTAGCACTACCAAAACCAGGGCACTTTTGAATGACTAAAGATCGAAGAGACTTGCAAGGAGAAAGCATAGACACTTCCATATCGATATCTTTGACTCCCATGCACTTCACAAGGGAAAGAGATTTCAACTTCGTTTTGATGTTTGCAAGGGCAACAATAATCCCGGACTGAGTGAACCTGTTGCACTCCTCCAGCTGCAAGCTCACAAGAGATACTGCAGCTTTGGCAAATGCTACCAATCCACTGTCAGAAACAAAGCAACACCGGCGAAGGCACAACTGCTTCAGGTTGATGCAACCCTTACCAATGGCTTCTATGCTTGTGTCAGTTATTCCCCTGCAGGAAGTAACAGTAAGTGACACCAGTTTCTGCAGACCTTGAGCAGCCCCCATGACCCAGAACCCTCTTTCAGTGACATTTTTTAGACCAGAGAGGACCAGATTTGTTATCGCCTTTCCATAATGGCAAATCACAGCCAGAGAGAAATCTGTGATTTTCAAAGTCTGAAGCTTAACCCTCGACAAGTTCGAAGCTGACGCCAACAGACTAGACACTCCATGATCCCCAACAAGAGGGCAATCCTTGAGAGAGATTGACTGCAGCTTGGTGCATAGCCTTGCAATAGCTTGCAAGCCTTCATTTCCAATATTTGGGCATGATTCAATAGTTAAGGTGGTCAAGTTGGGGCAACCTTCAGCTATTGCAATCAAACCCTTGTTGCTGATTGAGGAACAATGACACAAGTCAAGCTTGTCCAATATATGACATCCTTTTGCTATCTGAGACACACCCTCATCCCCAATGGTAGACACATTCCATAAAGAAAGTGATCTGAGAGAAGGGCAACCATGAGCAACTGCAGAGAGGCCAAGGTTTGTGACACCACGCTCAGAGTTGCTTCCTCTGATCAAAAGCTTCCCTAGACCGCCACGGCTACTAGTCCCAACTGCAATTGCAGCAAGCCTCACATCAGTGGCTTTCTTCCCATCCAGACACCTTGTAAGGTATCCATCATCTTCAATATCTTGATTCTCATCAGAAGAAACAGTTTCAGCAACAGAAGAAGTAGCCCTCTCAATCTCATCTTTGCAGATAGTGCTCATAAGCATAAGCCAGCGTTTAGATACACAGGCACATGAGCTTCTCTCTTTGCCACTAGGGAGGCGTCTGAATATCTCAAAGAGGCATTCATCTGGAAGAACCTCAATACCAGGCTCTTGATAATATTGCTCACGCTCAATGGCTTCAAAGATGGAGCGTGGTCTCTTAGTAGGAGGGTAGTACACATCCAAATTGGAGCCAATAGTAGTGTACAAGCGACCCAACTCCATTGGATTGGGGCAAAATGAACCCCCAGGGTACAGTTCATCATCACCTGAAAAATCAGTCCACAAATTCTAAAATCAGCCCAACAAAACAAAACAGAATAATAGTGTTTCACATTAACATGATAGGATATCCCAGAACTAAAACTCAACATTCATCTCATATCACACATGCAAGATTTAAGCTTTCAACAGAATAAGACTTCCTCACGCATGCTCATTCCACCAAAGAAAAACAAGGAAAAATCTTTTCTTTAGAGGAAAAAAAAAATGTTTTCGGTTATAAAGTCATTCTTATCAGTAGTAGATCAAATTAAGCTCTAAGAAAACCATATCCATTGAAAAAATACTTATTTTTTGTTTTGGTATTTTCCTATTCACCCGTATCACAAACCTCAAAGCCTATATATAAATTCAATCAGTACACGCAGACCAAGAGAGCAATCAGAAACTGAAATTCAAGAACAGATATCAATCAAATATATAAAAATTAAAAGAAAAAGTCATGAAGTTTACCACTGTAATTGACAAGAGCAGGCATGAGGGCAGATGATAATAAGTCCAGAAGCAAGAGAATCTGAGTTGCAGCAGCAGGTGAAAGCCCTTAGGATCTGAGAGAGGAAGAAGAAGAAAGCAGATTAGAGAGAAAAGGGTGAAGAGCATTTGAGAGTGTAAACCCCACAGAGCAGGGCAAAAAAGAGAAGGGAAGAGAGGAAGGAAGAAGCCTTGGAATGGATGGAGTTAGTTCGGGGGAATGAATATGTATGTGTGTATTATAGTATGTGTCCCGAAGAAAAAAAGTCATATATTGGAAAAGGTAGAAAAGAAAAATAGGTGTCGTCCACGGAGACAGACAACACCACGGCACAGGTGCAGTGCTACTGCACATTTCAGTATGCAATGAATCCTTCCCCAAAAACCGGCTATTCCCCACACAACACAAAAACCACATACAACTCTCTCTCTCTCTCTCTCTCTCTCTCTCTCTTAGTCCAACCATACCAACCACCTCAGCATTCGTAAATTCTAGTACTATAATACTACTTCCTCGAAACCAATACCATGTACACCCTCTCTTTCTCTCTCTTCATTTTTGTCATTTTTTATTCATTTAATTTTATTTATTTAAATCAAACTATTAGTGATGCGTGAACTTTGAGGAAGATACTATGCACGGTACACATACTAATATGGGTGCGTTGCTTCTTATGTTGCACGTAGAAATACCCTTTTATTTTTTGCCTTTTATGTCTGTTATTTACTCCAAATAATACTTTCATTAAAAAAATATTTTATTTTTGACCCAATGGTTAGCTTTATATGGATGATGATGTTATGCTATATCACAAACATTAAAATAAAATGCATGCATGCATGTGTTTGTTTTTTCTTTAACCATTCTAGGTTTAATTTCAAAGACATAAAATTAATAATTTAAGAAACAACATCATAATCTATGGACAAAATATGGCTATTTGGTAATTATATACCGCCTGCAGCTGTCAGCTTTATGTTTATTGAGATACACACTAAGAAATAATGCAGAGTAGACTGTTTTTCCACCAACTGATTTTTATCTTCAAAGTTACTACCAAATTAGCTTAACTTAATTTTTTTACCAAAATAAGATGCGTCATATTTAGAGTGTATAAAATAGGAAATTATGCAAAATTTATCTTTTAGATATTAATAATTTAATAATTTTACATTAAGAATCAATCAAAACTTATCTTTTAGATTGATATTCATTTTCATATATGCCTTTAACAAAATCATATTCATATATTAAAAATATAAAAACTTTTAAACAACTCTTACATTTACGAAACGATTTATACCACTTTTGGGTTTTTAATTGAAAAAAAAAACACAGGATAACAATAATTGTCAAATAAGGAATAAGTTTTCAAAATTTATTTTTTGTTATTAAGAAAATTCAAATTCTAAGGCTAAAATAACCATTAAAAAGACAGAGTTAACAAAATGTTGCAACTAGGTTGTTTTTTTATACTACAGTTGAATCTAATTGAAGGAGCTAATCTCAAACCAAGGTTTAAATCTTGTCGGAAGAGCTACTCACATTTTATTTTCAATACTTCAAATAAATTTATTTAGAAGGGAGGGACTTGGGGAGAAAAGTGTTTTTTTATGAGTTTTAAATAAATAAAAAATGTAATAAAAAAATATAAATCAACAAATGGTGTTACGACTAAAGTGACTTTTTTGAAAAAGAAAATAGATTATTAATTTATACAAATAAATCATAGGAGTAACTAATTATTTGTAAATTAACATAAATAAAAATATATATGAATTCCAAACAATAAAAAATAAGCAAACTAATTAGACAAGGGAAAAAGAAAGAAAAAAAAAAAAACTAACCCCTGAATACGATAAAGATATTGATGCACCGAACTCTGCATTTGAAAATCAAATGTTGAGGAATGCTCACACCAAAACTTCAACTAAAGTGACAAGCTTTTTTCGTTGGTGATATTTTTTCTTATGATTAAAACACATGGAGAGCAGCATCCCTTATAGAGTGGAAGAAAATGGATTGAAAATGTATATATGAATCTGTAAACTATAAAAAGAAAAACAAATGTACGTTATTGATTAAGAAATAATTAAATAGTTATTATCAAAATATTTTTTCATTAAAATTCATAAGAAATTTTTTTAAAGATAATAAAAAGTATAAATAATTTAAAGTAGTTATTTCTACTATGTTCATATATACTTTTATTTCTTTTCTTAATTATGGTCAATATAATAATAAAATATTATTTTATGATTTAGTAAAAATTAATATAATTTTATTCCATGCATTATAAATAAGTTAAAATTGTAAATTATTATAATGTAAGGTTTATTTTTTCCATATTGATGATAAATA
>PYAF01002171.1:177615-212324 GCA_007407185.1 Glycine tomentella | reverse complement strand
CTGGAGTTGCGTGATCATCGACAAAATGATTTTGGATTTTGTAAAGATGGGGAGATATTAGTTTCACATTTGGTGTTATATCATTTTCAGACAACGTTTATGGTACAGGATTAATTATTAGCTTTTATGCGAGATTCATCGTACCTATTATTACTACAGTAGTATTATGAGTATGAGTATCTCAAAATAAATCAAAATCAAATTGTGTGATAATTGACAAAATTATTTTGGGTTTTGTCAAGATTCATTTGGTGAGCTTGATTTCTTGAATTGCTTCAAAATCTTCGTCTCTCGAGCTAGGCGCACTCATAAGCGAGAATATATATGGTAGAGACACATAAGCGAATCTGGGCTTAGAAAATTGAGTAATTGAATTGAATATTCAGCAAAACAAGCCACGCATATCTGCACCGTCCCCATGTTTGATTCAATCAGAGCAGGTTGTGATTGTAAACTAAGAGATCCTTTCACTTGAGAAATTTTCAGATTCTGTTTAATTGAAATATGACTATATTTGGATAAATTTCCTTAGAAGTATTTTTAGAAGAACAAAATAAAAAAAAAGATGAAATTTCAAAAGTAAAAATAAATTTTCAATTATCTAATTTTTAGAAATTCATCAATATAACTTATTTAAAAGATGAGATTCTACAAATGAACTAACAAAAAACTTATTTTAACTTATAAAGAAATTCATTTTATTTTTTCTTTTTACTTTCTTCTTTTAAAAATATTTTTAGAGAAATTTATATTCAAACAGGTCATATATATATATATATATATATATATATATATATATATATATATATATATATATATATTCTCACTATGCGGCCTTTAGAAATGGTCTTAAGATATCTTAGCCAGGAAACGTAGATCATATATAACTTGTTCTCAACGGACACGCAAACAAGCTGATTAATTTGGGCTATACAAAAAACCAAATTCTTCCTTATCCCGTGAATACACTTGTTCAATAAAAAATATGAAATACGTAACTAAATCTGACTACTGGTTACCAAAAATTAACTTTAGGAGATCAATACTAACAAGATTAATGGTAGATGGGTGAGTTTTTTTTTTTTTATTTTTCAACATTATTATTAATATAGTTAATAGATGATTGAGTTTTTTAAATGTGGTCAGGGATTCAATTTTTATGTAAATATGAAAATAACTTTGTTTGGAAGAGACAAAACTCATATATTAGTTTCATGACATTCAACAATAAAAATACCTTAGTTCAAGGAGAAAAAACTTTAGGAATTCCAACCATAATTTTATTTTGTTGCATCCTATCATTAGCATAAATTTGGGGAAACTCTAGCTCTTTCTTTGGTAAAGGGCCAGGGAACAGATCGAGTGGAGAGGAAAAAAATAATGCGTCTAGATGAGAAGAAATGAAAGAGGAGTTTCCTTATAACAAAAAATGAAAGATAATGAAATTTAAAATTGTAGGGTTCACTATTTCTTTTTATAGGAGGGTTCACTGGTTATTATATATATATATATATATATATATATATATATATTTATTTAAATGATTATACAATGTAAAATAATTCCATATAATTTAATCACAAATTATGATTTATGATATATTTATTGTCTTTTATAATAATTATTTTAAAATTATATTAATAATAATTTTATGATTGAATGTCTCTAAAAATACTTTACATTATAAGTTATAAATACATGATTGTTAAACTCTTTTATTTTTTTTACTCACTTATTTACACTTATTTATCTTTTTTTCTTCTTAAATCAAGCACTTTTATTTTTATTCTATTTCTCACCTATTTTTTTAATTTTATTTTTTAGTCACTTTCCTCCTACCAAATGGACTTTATAAGAGTTGAATGTTTTTTTAAAGTGGCAGAAGAGTTGAATGTTGAAAGATGTGATAAAAGAGAGAAAAAAAAAAACACATGAATTTTATCCGATCCATTTTCTTTCTCTTTCTATTGGAAAAAATCCAAATCCATCATAGGACCAGGAGGATGAACAGTCACCAAATCAGGTGGTGGTTTGGTAAGCTTACAAACATCTCTATTAACTACAATTTAACATGTGAACAATGTTTATCTGTTTTTGTTTTTTTTACTGCATATTTATCTGCTTTATCACTTCATTATTTCGGTAAGGGGGGAATAAGGTATCAACACTTATTTTATTTTATAAGGTATCAACTCTAACATTAGAAAACTTCAATATTTCTTATAGCTCCATACCAAATAAAGTCCCCACCATAAACTTGGGGATATTTATGTCTTTAATCTTTTTTTTTTACAACACGAATATTGACAGAGACATTAATGCCCCTGGCCTCAATTCTAAGAATTAAAAATATGTTTAAGTTTTTTTTTTCTCCATCTCAAGGAGGGGAAATTGATGCATATATATATATATATATATATATATATATATATATATTACATTGGTGCAGTGTATAGAACGAAATGAATGAATTTATTTTTATTATTAAAAGAGAGTATTGTAGTAAAGTTCACGTTATATTATCTATTGTGCACGGTGGGGTATCCATAATTATTTTTCAGTAAAAACCAACAAATAAGTTATAATATTGTATAGAAAATATTATAATATTTTACAAAATACATACTATCATAACAAAAGAAAGTAAACTACTTATATATTTGTAAATCATAATTAAATTTTTTACCTGCAATAACAAACTATTTTTCTCTTTTAAGAAAATAGGGGCATCACAAAGTACTTTGAAAGCGCAAACTGTAATCACTAAGCATGTGAATTAACTGGGGTAACACTATCCCCTTCCGAATTGCAATATCGTAATTTAATTGAATTAATCTGACAGCCTAATAATTTGAATGACGCCAAATTTAATAGCTACTATTGCATCTTCTATCGTTTCAATGATGAATATCCTCCGAGCCCAACCCTATATAATCTATATCTATATAATAATCAATGTGAAATATAAAATAATTAATGTGATGTCTGGGCCAATTGTGAATTTACCTTTCCTCTCACTAATGTACCTTATTATTTGTATCACAAACTATTTTATTTGATCTTTGTTATGTACCCTTACTTTCAGTTCTACACTTGCATGTATCATATTTTGACTCATTTCATCTATTAACCATAAACCAATTTAAGCAAAGGCGTTCATGATACATGCTTCTTTATTTTTATCAAACCCAAAAGTTGAAATAAGTTATTTATTTAAACTTGAACTCAACCTAATACATGTTTAAATTAAGGTTTGTAAACATAAATTTGAATCACAAGTATATTGTAAACTCATTGATAAAAAGTAAATTTACTGTGATGTATGTTTAATTTTTTTTTTTTTATTATTTAAGTATGTTGATAACATGAAATTTGTTTGGATAATATAAATCAAAAGTGTTTTATTTCATGTTTCTATTGTAAATATACAAATAAAAAATATTTTTACTTCAAAAGAAATCATTTGTTGTTTCTTATCCAAACTCAGGTTTGTCCCAAAAATAGGTTACAATTTTATTTTTATTTTAAATCCAAACAAGATATATACTAAGTTTGGGATTCTAAAAGTATGTCTGAAGTTCCCAAACAGGTATTCTATATTTATGACATTTCCCCCAAAAAGTCATGTAATGTATGAACATCCTAACTAGTGCTAGTAAAGAATTATGCATGAAAATGATATGGTATAAAGACAAATTTACAATAAGGAGTAAATAGAAAATGAATCAAGAACAGGCAACTCTTCAAGAGTTAACACTGAAAACATATTCAATAGGAAGAATAGATGCCTAACTACCTCCAGCCACATCATGTAGAGATCCGAGGAAGTGACACAGTCCAGACAAGGACCTAACTCATATAAATGCATAGTTACAGCCTTAAAAAGTAACAACTTCTGCATTCAGCAATTCAGATTATAGTTTTAAAATGGTATACAGTCATTTACAGGAGGGCAAAAACAAAAGGATTGCCTTTGGTGTTCGAAATTACAAAGGGAGAACAAACTTGTGTTTGATCTTTTAATCTTCTCTGCACAACTATACATGAAAGCCTTTCAGGAGTCAAATACATCATTGAAAGTATAAACAAACTTAAACGCACTCAGCATTTTAATCTCTCAAGTTTCAACCATACATCCCTTCACGCTCCCAAACATCCACCAGGAATTCGACCATTTCCTATTTATTGAAAATCAAATTATCAATTTGTAATTTTGCATTCTCACCTCAAAAATCCCAGCAAGGAACCATAAATATACACAGCACTTACAGATAACGGTATGGGCTTGGGGAAAGGTTGTCTAGTCCCAAGCAAACTTTCATAAGTTGCATTCCAACTACAAAAAATATAATGACTAATAAGTCATCTACAGGGAGAAACTAAGCAGCGGGAAAACAAATATGATGGAGACTTGAGCTTGTAAAATTCCATATAAACAGAAAATATATCAATAAAACATTGTGTTCTGGATAATGTGTGCTTCAAGATCTAAAAATATGCCTTGTGCTTTCAACTATTGTTAAATTGCACAAACAAGAAGGAAAAATAGACCCAAAAAAATTGACAGTACAAACAAAAGGAAAAGGTTACAGTTTGGCAGTGAATAAGAATGCATTTTAATGATTGTCCAATGAAGTTAATAAAGACCCAGGCAATAAAAACTTGTGATGGTTATTAAATTACTCCTTCCAGCTGCTCGCCCCGTACCAAAAAAAAAAAAAAAAAGAGGCAAGAAATGAGAGAATTTAGCTAAGATCATGGCCCTATGTGTATTTAGAGCAGGTTAAAGATTATTTACTTATTTAGTAATTGGGCCAAATGAAATGCACTTGTCATACTTTAGTCTGGGTTCTCTTTTTGGTTGGCTATGCTTCCTAGATTTGCCACTTCCAACCCACTGAAGCCTGCTCTCATTCCAGAGAAGAAGGCCTGCAATAAGCAACAGTATGTATGATAGAAATGAACCTTATCTTTATTCTCCCCTTAAACGCAGAGAAATTAGGAAAGTAAACATACAAATAATATACAACAGTATACAGTAAAAATTGGTATCACAATAATATATCAATCCAAATCCAAATAATGAACAAAGACAAACCAACTGAAAAATATCATGTCATGTTCCAACATCTTTGTCGAGCAAACCTTGTTTACATGATTGGACCATATGGGATGGGGTTTAATCCCCCAGTTGTCAACTTTCCCTTCCCTATCAAGCTCCCTTTGGGGGCATTGTTATATTACCCAAAAAAAAAAAAAAGTAAACAAACAAACTTATGATTTGCTAAAAGTATAGATGAACATTCCAATATTAATTAATAGGAAGAGTAGCAAAAACCAATATAGAACTTGCCTGGGTTTACAAATTCAGGATTAGGGCCTGGGGTAGAAGTTCCACCGCTATGATAGAGAATTTGATTTAATGTACTGACAGACGAGATACTTCTCTGAGATTGAATGTTGCTGTTATCTAGATCACAAGTGCTTGAACTCCAGAAACCATCTGATATGTGTGGTTTTCTTACTGTCTGCCCCTGAATTCTGAGTCCCTTTGCTGGCTCATCCACGGCAATAATTGGTGTGGGTTTCATACAGCATCCAAAACAACCACTGTTCTGTATAAAACAAGTTAAATAACAGCAAAACAAATGCTAATGTAACGTCAACAAGTGCATGTTGCCCTTACTGTGATTTTTTTTTTTTTCAGATTTATTTCCTTAGAAAGCACTACTAGAAAAAGCATTATTAGAAAGAAATAACATTCTTTTAAAATATATTATATTGCTTCCTAGGAGAAGCACCAATTTCTTGCTTATCCTTAATAGCAAATTTCCCACTTGTTTTGTCTATTTAAAAGAAATTAATACCTTGGTCCAATAGGCTAACACCTCAAAAAATTAAAAATGCTTTTTCCCCCACACAAAAAGTAGTTTTTATTGATTTCCCAGCACAGCCAAACACTCTAAATCAGGGAGAAAGTTTTGCACAATATTGTTGATTGTGTAACAACAGCATTGCAACACATAGACATCAATGCCTTTCTTTGCACCATCTACAACAGTTGAAAGTTGAAACATACTGATTATACAAGGCCGCAATGTTTCATCTTTGCCATCTTAGTAGTATATTAAGGTTGGCTCTTTGCTATGTTTTTCAAGACAACTAGTGATAATGTATATGATGTACAATACAGCAATTAGCTCATTTTAAGAAGCTTCAATAAGGAACTTTTTGTGTATATGCTAATGAAGGCTTTCTCTTTTAAAATATTTTGATTAAGTAAACCTCAATCTTGATACATACTATGAGTTATTCCATTAAAATTCCGCTTACAGCTCTCTAGCAGACTCTAATAGCCAATACTGCATGGCTAGAAGAATTAAATATACAAGGACTAAGGAGTGCTGTAGTTAGAAATCCACTCCTATTTTAAGTTGTTAACATATCAGTCAACAGTCATGCACTAATGATTCAAGCTCCCTTATCAACTATATGTTGCAGTCTGATATTGAGAACGTCAACAAGGAAAACAATTTTCTCTTCTTCCATACCACATTTAACCATTGATGGAGAAATAAAACAATTTTATTGGCACACCACACGATCAAATAGCCATGAGCCATGACAGAGCGAACGCCTTACAGCAGACACCAACAAGGATGAAAACAACCATGGCCAGTGTCAAATTACTACACTAATTGCATTGCTTTGAGAAGTGAACACTAAACACCTAACTTTACTTCTCAAGACGACAACTTCAATCCCAAATCCCAATCCTCGAAGCCCTTTCAGTGAACAATTGAAAGGTGAAGGCAAATCAACCCCCAATTGTCAATTGACAGCAACCACTATTTACCCAAAGTATTGCTTGCACAAGAGAGACCATACTGCCCATAACGGAAAGCCATTCATTGAATTCAATTAAAGCAAGCAAATTGATTGCAAATACTTAAGTATCTAAGAATAAAAAAAAGAAGCAATATTGGGAATGGAGGGTCTCACCCCATACAAGCGAAAAGGTCAGTGATCCAAGCAGTAATCATCACCATCTCCACCGCCACATAGAAGTTTGGAGCTGCAAGGAGAACACAGGAACAGGAACAAGGGAAGTTTCGTTTCGCAGCTAAAGAGAGTAGAAATAGAAATAAAAACAGATAAATGAATGAATAAGTTTTTGGGGTTGGTTACCTTCTTTATTTTTATCGTGTCTGCTGCACTACTGTCGCTGTCTGTCGTTTAACGGACGCTTAACACACCACTTGACTCGCTTCTTTTTTCCTTCTTTATTCGACCGTCGTTTATGACAATACGCGACAAAGGTAAGGTTTTGATTTTGCTATCCGCATAATATAAGATGAAGTGAACATAACCTAATGCCACTCATAAATACCAATTATTAGTGAGTGTTACTTTATCGGCTCTTACTCTGACAAATACCTAAGACTATCATATTGCCACCTGGCACATTCATTTAATACTCTTTCTCAGTCTAACTCATTACTCATTCATTTAAACTCTGACAAAATGAGTTTTTTATTTCTTTTTTCAAAAACACAATTAGTATTTGAACATTTGAAAAAATTGAAATGCAAATTGATGCATATCCAAAATCAAAGTGGCTCAAAAACTTGGAGATGGAAAGAGACAAAATGAGATGCCTCTTCTCATTCATTCATCTCACAAGCTAATTAATGAGCTATCTCAAATCAAAGCGATTTGCTCTGTTTTATTTAACTGTGTTGTTTCCTCATCTTTTATCCTCTGTTTAGATATTGAAAATAATAGAGAAATTAGAGATTAAAATCTGGGCCCTTCTTTTTAATATTTCCAATTTTTTTTAAATTTGTTCTCTTATCTCTTTTTTTTTTTGTTTAAAAATTATTTCCCAAAAAAAATTTAACGCTACACGGAATATTAAGTTTTAAAAATTATTTTCATAACAAGTGTTTTAAAAATCAATAAAAAGAAACAGATGGAAGAGTTGTCTTATTATCTTCTTCTGTTTTCTTCAAGTGCTTTATTTCAGTGTCCATATAACAAACTTTTAAAAAACAAAAACGTGTTTAATGGGAAATATTTTCAAATATATTCAGAAAATAAACAAATTTCAAAAAATAGAAAATCATTCTTAAAAAATACTAAAAAAATAAGGAGGATTTTTTTTAAAAAAAATCTTTATTAGAAATAGTAGATAAAATAAGTGAAAAGAAATACAAAATGTCGGTAAAGATAATTATACCCCTAGATTAATTGATAACAAAAAAAATATATAGAATGGGTCAGCGACAGAAGTCAACGCCTGTGTTACATTTCTGAAATCCCTCCACTATTGGTGATGAAGTGGTGCTAAGGTTCAGGTGGTTTGGTGAACACTGAAGAGTGTTGAGAAATAGAAAAGGAAGAAAAATAAGGTTATGTCTGAAACTATTATTCGAATCTGTTGGTGGAGAGAGGGAGACAGCTCACTGGTAAAGAAATGGAGGAATATGTCTCAATGATTGTTGCTAAACAAATGGGGAAATGAGACTCAAGTTATTTTGTGGCTATGTTTCCTTGCTTGCTCAGAAATGGGGAATCATAGTTGTTGATTTTCAGAAGAATAATTTTTTTCACAACAAAACAGCTCTCAACCGTATACCAATTCACACATGTGAGCGAGAGACTTTATTTGGATAAATGATAAGACCAATTCAACTTATTTCTTTCTTATCAGTAGTTAGTCATCAACCAAACACAACAGTGGAACACTTTTTTTCGCCCTTATTTACTTCTCTATCTATTTCTTCACTTTTCAAATCATTTCGACCAAATATAGTTTTTCCCTTCAAGTATTACCCCAATGCAAACTTCTCTTGAATACTTCGCATTCACAACCACTGCAGTTCTATTTTTCCTATTTTTATTAAAATTAAGTGAAAGTTGAAAATTGAAGTAGTTGAAAACTGAAAACTAAAAATCTAAATTATTAAATTAAAGTATTTGGTAAAATTAATTTTTAAAATAGCTTGAAAAATTATAAAATGACAGAAAATATAATGAAATTATGATTTATTTAAAAATGTAAAAAAAATGAATAAAGATATCAAAGATAAAAGTTAAAAAATATAAAATACTATAAATTAGAAATTGATATTTTAAAAAACTTTATTTCATGTAGCGTTTTCAAAAAGTTAAAAACTACTAAAAAAAAATACTTATTTACATAACAAACAAATGAATTTTTTAACTCATAAAAAAAACTAAAAATTAAGTAAAATGTCTTGTTGAACTTAACCTTGAATTTTTATCAACAATAATACATCAACATTTCAACAGCATACACCCATTTAATATTCTTCATTTATATTCTATTTCTCTACATTATATTGTCTATTACATTATCTCCCCTCCCTCTTCTATGTGTTTTTCTCTCATGATGTTGATTAGCTTTCCCTTTCAGCGGTTATAAAAACATTAAATTGAGCTGTAATCCTGGTTTGAAACATTTATACTAATCAATCGAACAGAGCTTAATCATTAACACGGTTAAATGGAAATATATCATTTCATGCAAACTTTGTACGTGAATGAATGGGTCAGGTAAATAAAAACATAAATAGTTTTATTGGGGGCAGGCGGGCAACTCAATTAGTAAGAAATGGTGAGTTGGTGAATAGTCTTGTAGTGTGGTTCATTTATTTTTCTTTTTCTTTTTTTTTTCTTTTTTTTAAAAACTTATTATGAACTTTACATTAATATACTATAGATTTTTTTTTTCTCTTTTTCATACACCTAATTTTTTTTCAGCGAAAAAATAAAAACTTGATAGATAGGTTTCATAAATCTTAACAGGATCCAATAACTATATACATGACTCTCATGTTAAAAGTTCATTCATTACCGCTGACACTCATAAAAATGATCGTTTTAAAATGCAATTAGGTTCGGCCACAGGCCCAACGGAACCTACGCCCATATATTCACAGCATATAGGGATTCCCGTACTATTTTATTGGGGTACATTGGATTCCCTAATTTTTTTTAACATGCTAAAATAATTAATACACCGATTTACCATTAAAAAGAATTAATACACCAGCCAATAATTAAATAATTTGACTAGATTGTAAATTAAATTAGGGCCACTAACCAAAAGTACTTCAGTAATTCTGAACATATGCCAAATAAATACATATAAAAGATGAGTTTATTTAACTTAATAAAGCAACTTTAAAATCAGTTTAAACAAACATATCAAAAAAAATATAAATTTACTTATTTATTAAGTAGTTTTTTGTAAAAAAAAATAAATAAACTCACCCAAAAACATGTATCTTGACATTAAGATTTTCTTATATATTTTTCCACTCGAGTCTTGAGGGTTATGTTCTCTACTCATATGTATACATAGTTTTTTTTTAATTTAAAATTAATATATTAAATTAAATGTTCAAGTATGAGATCAACTAGATAGTAGTATTAAGCTGTACAAACCTGCACTCACCACCTCTATATGTTTTCAAAATACCTACATTAGGATCTACTAATTTAACAGGTAAGACCCTCTTTATCATGAATGGTTTTTTACACATACTTCTATTAAATCTAAATTTAATTATCATCCTTTGTTTGAAATTATAGCAGGTGATATGCACAATTGTATAGACGGTTGGAGGATTCTTCCTCGAAGGACAAATTCGCCTCCACCATGGTCCATTGACTCCTGTAGTAAAAGATGCTACATAAATTGAAAAACACTTCCAAATATTTTCCTTGGAATTTTAAAAAAGAATAAAAAGAATAAAGACTTCAAGTAATACTATACTAGTAGATACGCGATTCAGAATTTTTTTAAAAAGAAAAAAAAATACTATTTTATTAATATTAAAGATAGTAAGATCCTTCTTTCAATTCACTTTTAATTGAAAAGTATCATTTTATTCTATTTAAGTTTTCAGAAATTTTTATAGCTATTTTATAATTAAAATATTATATCAATTGTTGCAGTTGTAAAGAAGTGAACATATCAAGAATCAATTTTCCGCCCAGGACCAGGATCACAAGCTGATCAAATCATAGCAGCAAGTTATCAGCATCAATAAAATAATAGCACCAATATCTTATATACATCTTCTCCAATGTTATTAAAAATTAATCGGATACTGATGTCAAATCATGCGTTTCACCAAAGCTAAATTGACGTCAAACTAGCAATGATTAAGTATATATTTATTAATTAACATAAGATTATAAAAATTTAAATAAAATATAAACCTTTATTCATTTTTAAAATTTAAAAATCAATCTAGAATAAAGTTAAAAAAATTATATAAAATGGTTCGAACCGATTTTCTAGAACCAATTTTTTACCCAGTTTTAACCAATTTTCTGCCCTATCAATTTATGTATATGTAGATTGAATCAGCGACTTAACCGGTTTCTATTTCAATCGGACAAACTAGCCCAGTCCAATCTAATTTTGATGTCTACTTTTAGTCACTGTTTGTAGCTCCAACCAAGCCTCCAACCCATATCTACCATGTCAAATAATTATGATCCTTATGACTAACTGAAATGCGCCTATATTGGGAGTGATGTACTTAGTGGCAAAAGCTGTGTAATATATAGATAATACGTTGCAAAAAATTCTCATCTTTGGCTAAAGTGATAAGGAGGAGGGCGCTACCGATTGTGCTCCGCTGATTCACTTAGCAGTGAACACCAAATACACTACGAGGTTACAATCTGTTGACCATATTTTTAATGGAGAAACAAAATCCCCAAGTGATGTAAATCAAATATCGCACAAAAACAAAATAAGTTTTAAAAAACTTCATCAACCAATACAAAGAAAGGCGAGAGCAAGATGGAGGCCTTAATCCATAACCGTTGATTATCAATCTCTTCACACTTATTACTTGTAATGTTCAAGGTTACTAATTATTTTTGCTACTTCATAGACAGAATAGAGGCCAATCCCACCCTCCATCCATACAACATAGACAAGCTGTGCCTTTGAGGGGTAGTAGAAATCAGACCTGGTCGCGCAATTTGAGCAGGCTTTATCACCATCTTCCAGCTACTTGCCGAGGACCTGAAATGATTTCAAAGTTCAGCCACTCAAGTTGCCAGAAATCAATAGGTATTATATTAAGATAATAAGATCACAGGAAACATAATAAAGTAGAGCAGCATTTGGATATTCTCAAGTTAATATTAGCATATCAAACTAAATTAGTCATCTCTATGACAGAATGAAAATGAGCAAAGTAGAAGAAAATTCATGCAGATCAACTATAGAATTTGCCCCAGTGTATTTCCATGGCAAATGGAATTTGGAGAACAGAAGAAATGCTGGCAACACTCTTCTATGTTGAAAATAGTCTATGCACTAACCGTGTAAAAGAATTTCACATAGTCATTCAATCACAAATTATCATGTATGATGAGTTTGTTGACTGTTACAATAACTATCTTAAAAGTAATATCTATCATAACTTCTGATTGATTGATTAAAAAAAAATTTACACTAACAATAAATAGAAATTAAACTTTTCTACTATTGGGTAAATAGCATGTGCTCACTAGTAAATAGAGTGCAAATCCAGGTTAATTAGTGGGACCAACATAACATGTAATTCCCTCAATAACAAAGAGCATGTTGAATATAGGGTTAAGAAGAGTGTATTGTTACTTGTTGATACTCCTCTTGCAAGAAAACTAAGATTGAGTTAGAATACGATAACCCTAAAAACAATAGTTAGTGTTGGTTCTACAATTTGTCCACATCATATGGCAATTCAGAACCAGGAAAAAGAAAATTACATACACTGGTTGAGATGGGCCTTCACTTGCAAATGTTGCCATGCCCTGTCGTTGTTTGTGTTTAGGGTTCCCAGAGCAAATCACATAGATTCGTCCCCGGCGCTTAACTATCTGACAAAATTCACACATCTTCTTCACAGATGACCGCACCTTCATGGCTTCTGAGTTCTGAAGAAGGGAAAAACCAACAACAAGATATGATTAACATTCAGGAACACACTGCACTAGACCTTGAAAGGGTTATAGAAACATAACATTCCAAAACTAGCACATGAAAATCTAGCAATTGAATTAAGTACATAGCTAGCAATTCATACAAACATCCTAGTCATGTTGATTCTTATATAATTGTGCAGAAACAGTGGCAGCAAAGCTAATCATGAGTGTTTCTAATAAAAATCCCTAATCGATATATAATGCGAGGTTTTGCAAATTAAAATCATTAATCTTCTAGTGAGATATATAAGTAACAAAACAAAAATTATCTAAGAATCGAAAATAATGAAAGAAAGAAAATGGATACTTGGGGCACAAAATAGTAGAAGTAAAATTAAAAATTAAAACATGGGAAAAAGACGAACCTTGTAGTGTGTGAGAGGGAAAGAGCGAGAGTATAGGGCAAATGAAAGAACTATGGCGAGATTCCAGAAGCAATGGATGGGAGAAGCAGAAAGAAAGGTTTTGGGGGCAACAAAGGCGAGTGGGTTTTGGGCTTGGATCAGGCCCACTAGGAATGAGTGGATGTGTAAAGGTACTGGCCCATTCTTATCCTTTGGAGGATCTTATAGCTGGGCCTTCAGCCCGTTCTGTTAGGCTTGTGTAGCCTTGGGCTTATACCCCTCCTTTAAAGCAAAAAAATAAGGTACTGGCTCAGTGGCCTGTCAGTCAATCCTCCCTTAACAGACAGAAAAAAATTGTGGAATGGAGGAATAATTTTTATGAATGTTTCATATTCAATTATAAATAAATTAATTTCCAATCATCACAATATTTTTATTAAGTCCTTAATATTTTATTTTGAAGGAGAAATAACATATTTAATTATTATCTTTTTTATTCACATGCTAAATTTTACTTGACAAACAGAACGTTAAAATAAATTAAAACTTCTTTTTTTATCAAAAGTACTTTATTTTAGTTTTTTTTTAAATTAATAAACAGGTAACACAATAAACTTATGGCTTTTTTTTCCCCTCTCAATGAGAATATCAAATATATCCGAACACAGCATTAACAGCAAAAAATAAAAGAAAAGCAACCTAAACAAGCATCAAATCAGCTAAAGTTAACTAGAAATAATGAGGCAGCAAGTAGGAGAGTAATGCAAGACAATTAAAAACATAAACGGGCAGAATTCAACTTGAATTTGTCAAAACTTTATATCAAACTAGTGAAATTACTTATCTTGATATCAAAGTAGTTAATGTTAACCAACATTAACTTTTTTGACATCTATCAGAAAAGAAAAAAAAAATCTAATGCGAGCTGTGGCAATGCTATTGGAACACTTATGGATTGTGGACTGTGGACCATAGCAAGCAAAGCAAAATTCAACATGTTTAATAGCCACTGTTCGCTTGCTCGGTACAATCAATAGCTCTAACAGCCAATGATTTTGGAACAACGCAGTGAACTCATAAAGGTGCGATTGACTATAGTGAGTTACATTCAACTGAACAAGCTTAGGTAATTGAAGTGATTATATATATTTTTTTTTTACAAATTTCTAACTTCAATTCAAACATACATTACAAATGACCCAGAATCACAAAGAGGTGGTGATCTAGTCCTTATTTGTTATTTCTTTTTTTACCAAAATTTGTTATTCTCTTTACTTTTTGAATTATAAAATTATTTTAATTTAAAATTAATTGCACTTTTTATATGAAATCAGTGTATTCTTTATTATTTATATATAACAATTTTGTTGGAATAGGATAAGACAGACACAATTTTTTTTTTATTATTGAATACAACTATATATCTAAAATTTAAATTATACACTATTGATATAAAAACAACATATTAACTGATGTCATTATAGTAAAAGTATTCCAATTATTTTTAAGCTTGGATCTCACGTCGCCCTTGTTTACCATTCAGGACATGCTTGTATTTCCATTACGTTGAGTTGAAACTTTTGATCGAATGACTATTTGAGGCCCCTCAAGCATTAAAACAAACACGCACTGATATGATAAAAAAAACTTTCTGCTTAAGTTGCATAGTAAGGGAGTTTGGCACTGTCAGTCACCCACCTCTGAACCTTAAACGTCATTTTTGAGGTTGCTTTTAACATAATATAATAAATTAGTGATTCTTAATTCAGCGAAATCAACATGTTTAATAGATAATACAACCGTAACAATCATAGATAAAAGAGGTAAGATGGGCAAACATTATTGGCGGGGCATTGTTTATTTACTATATATAAAAAGAATGAATGGTTGAAAGCCTACATAGATTAGGCAAAAAGCATTGGATGTTTTCTTCAACAGATGGAGAAGCACGCACACATAGTATGGCCCACATGGAAAGCACCCTATGTTTCCGAGAAACTTCCTTTATTTTTCAACAAAAATAAAATACATAAAGTTGATGAAGTCACAGGGAAAATGAATCGAATATTCATCGGTGAGATTTGCATATGTCACAGTGCTTTGTGGCTGCCATTGTGAATGGATGTGTGTGTGTGTGTGTGTGTGTGTGTGTGTGTGTGTCACGCTCCACCCAAATTAGTTTTTGCCAATTTAGCTTTGATCAATGGTCACTCAAAACTCCCCACATCACCAACCATCTAGAAGATTGCAGCCATTTAAGAGTCTCAAAAGCTAAATGGTCACCACGACCACCAATGATTTGAGTAATACTACATTAGATTATTAGGTGCACCTCACTCACGTCTTGCATGAATATATATATATATATATATATATATATATATATATATATATATATTTTAGAGTGATCACTTGTAACTTGTAAGTCTAGTTGTCAAATTATAGCAGCCTAATGAAGACCAAACATATGCTTCCAAGTTCCTAGGTCTATAGTAACTACACTCAAGGGATACATTATACATGGAGTTGAATTTTTTGTATTATTGATTTACTTAGAAGGCTCCCATCCATCAATTGCATTTTGTGGACTATAAACGTTTGCCTCATTAGAATGATTAGAAAAGGAATCACGGACAGGTAGAATGTCAATTTACATTATAACTCATATGTTGATTGAGAGTAACTTTTTTTTTTTGTCAAATATGTGCGACTAAGATAAAATTTGAGAGCAAAAAGTGGGAACATAGCATATCCTTGCCGATTAATACTCATATCCATTAACTTAAGATTTCACGGTTGGCCATTCATCATCAACTTTTTCTTTTAGAATATGTAATGGATAATGGATAATTTATTTTTCTCTTATCTGTTTTCTAAAATCAAATAAAACTATAAAGCAGTTGAGAGAATTCCACAATTGCAGGGATTTCCCCTACATTAACCATTGTCTAATCAAGATGGCCCTGCCAAAGGAAAAAAAAAATAAGAGTATATTAATCCAACGCTGAAGACTCTTCCTGGCTCTGAAAGCCAAATTTAATTTTAAAATACTTTATATTCACAAATCACATGGTTTTGTTGCCTTCTATATTTCAAACTGGATGATTGCCGCACTGTCATGCTGCACACTAGCTAGTATAATTTTTATGACATACTATAATTCATAATTTTGTCCTTCACAAAAAGTTTCTCCCAAATTTTGTTGCTACTAAACATTAATTGGGTCCCAAATTTAGTAGAAACAGACCAACTAAACTCTTATTAATCATCACTTTAACAAATATAGAACCCAATTGGCACATCTTTTAATGGTAATTGATTAGTGTATCACTTGTTTAGGACTTCATCCTAGCCAGCATCCCCCTTTATGCAGAGACATTTACAAGAAAATCCAATTGCATGGTTTTTTTCTTTTCGCATTTCCCACCTAAAAGAATTTACCTTTCCCTTGTTTCTCTCTTGGGGTGAAATATGATTGGTTCAAGTTGCAACCAGTACCACGAGAACTTCACATGGGGGTTGTCCAATGATAACCGAAGCATGTTGGAGTGACGAGAGGGGGTGGTACCGTTCCAATTTCTCTTGTTTCTCATTGGTTCGGATGATTAGTCAAACACTACTGAATACGTCTTTGTTGGGCAACCGACCCTTGGGTATTTTGGAACATTGCAACTACTTTTACGCCAACAGCACCTACTAAAATAAACAATAATGACATAAGATACAAAAAAAGAGTCAGAAAATATGGGGGACGCACATATAGGTTACCAGCCCCACACACTGCTAACTTGTAAATTTGCTTTCATTCAGGGCTAGGAAGAATGGGACAAAGGAGCTGATTTAAAGATTCTGTTTCACAATGAATACAACCCATGTAACCTAACCAATTTTTCAGTTGCCCATGTTGCTCTCTGGAGCCCTTCAGCTTTTGCTTGTCTCCAACTCCTAATTGGTGTCTTAAGATGGTCTTCAAAATTGCTTAGGATAAAAAAAGTAGTAAAATCGGAGCTTCGGGGGCGGGGGGGTGGGGTTGGTAGATGATCCACTTAAAAATTAGGCCACAGCTTTGTTATAGTTTAAGCATTATCACGAGGCAAGTATATGAATTTATTTTTTCACTAAACATGCTTCAAATCTACATTCAAGGAGAAATAACAATTTGTTGTTTCTCATAAAAAGATACACTGGAATGCATGATAACGAATTGAAACGATAAAACAAGCACACCCTAGGTCAATGTCACTTCTTTTAATTATCGTGTTGGCTTCATGGAAGAAAGGTAACTTTTTTTTTTGGTCCTATATGACAATTTTCACATTACAATTACATAATTTAGAAGGCATAAATATCATGACGAAGAAAAAAACACAACACGCTGTAAAATTATCCCACGCGTGGCAGATATACGCGGGAAAAAAACAGAAAGTTACAAGCAATGGCATCCATGTCAGGATAATAGGATCCAACCAAAATCTCCCCCAATGAATAAATACAGTGCAGTTCTTTCTTTACCTTGAAAGTTAACACCAAGCAATTGTTCTCTTCTCTGACTACACATGATAAAGAAAAAAAAAATCAACCTTTAAAAAAACTCAACTATTATAATTGGAAATAAAAAAAAAAACTAGTATGATTTCTCTCCTTCAAGAACTACTTGTATTTACATGTCAGAAATGACAATACAAGAACAAATTGCAGAAAATGGATGGGTTGAAGTACAAATATGGAGAGGGGGCAGAAGATTATCCTATCCTAAACATATGAACAAAATCGTTTTCACGATTCACAAGACACTACACTACACACACAGGAACCCTGTGTCCAATAAGCTCTTTCATCGAAGAGAGCAACCACTGCACTGCAACAACTAATATCAGCCTTTGTGGTGGACCCACCCTCTAGATCTGCTTCTAAATTCTTAATCTATTACTACTAGTTGTTGTAAAAATAAGAGAAAAGAAAGAAGCATGCATAATCGGAGAATAGTCACAGAAAAACCAAAATCAACAAGAGTAGGCCAAACGTTGGGCCACACGGCCCCTAAGAATTCCGTTATACAAAGCTACCCTGTTAGCAGGCATTACTTCTTCGATCTTCGCTTCTTCCCCGTTGTTGTTGTTATGATAACTCTTCAGAACCTTCGATCGTGAGTTTGGCTTCCTGAACTCTTCTCCGTCTCTGCACGACTCCACCACGTCCTCCGCAAAGTGTACTCTTTTCTTCTTCTTCTTGCTCTTCTTCCCAACTACACAAGATTCCCACAACACAATTGTGTCAGCAAAAGAAACAGTACTGTAAAGAGACCATTTTTTTCTTGTGTGAATGTGTGTGCGTGAGGAAACAGGGGAAAGCGGGACCCACCATTGGATATGCAAGATCGCAGAACCGGAGAAGGAGAAGGAGAAGGAGGGATTTGGTGGTGGACGGAGAATTGGGGTGGTGGGAAAGACTTCTGGAGACGGAAGCCAAGGAGGATCACCGTGCCGGAGACGGCTACGGCGGTCGCAACAGCCACCCCTTGCGCGCTTATCACTGAGCACATGGCGGTGATTTCGATGATGAAATAAACAGAAAAAGAAAGAGAGGTTTTCGGTTTTGACGGGTTTGTGGACGACACAACACAAGTGGAGAGTGAGAGGCGTTTTATTCTCTTTGCGGATGAGCAATTTTATATAGTAATGCATCAAATGTGAGCAGCAGCTGCTACCGATAATATTGTTATTATATTTCAAATAGAATTGAAATTGAACATTGTTTTATTTCCGTATATATTCAAATTCTTCTCTCAAAACGTGAGTCGCAAATAAATTTATCTAAAAATAATAATTTAAATTTAATATTTAAATATATATAAAAATATGATAATTTAGTCCACATTCAAATATTACTTTTATATTTTTTATTTTTAAAAAATTAATTTATCCCTATGTCACTTTTAAAATGAATTTGATTATTTATTCTTTTATTTACAGTGATAATATATTAAATAAACAAAGCAAAACGCCAATGCAAGTAGGACTTCTTTAACGGAATGGCATGCAGCTTTTATATTTTTACCGTGACGTATTGATTGGAATTTATGTGTTGCGTGTCTACATTATTTTTCTTGCAAGGTGAAAAGATTGTAAAAATGATTATTTAAAGTTGATCTTAATTATAGATTGAAATTGATCTTAATTATAGATTGAGGTTGAGAAGTTATTTTAATATATCTATAACTAAGAGAATGTTTATGAATTGTGATTTTTTATACATCTATATCTATTTTTTAATGTTTGAATGAATGTTGAATACTTAATATTAATAACAAAAATTGGGTATAAAGAATGAAATGATATATCGTTGGTTGATTTAAAGAACATATTAGGTTCTTTTTTATATTTTGTTCATAATGAATTTTCCTTTTTATAAAACAAAACTCTAGCATATAATTAAAAAAAGCTAAATTTATAATAATAATTTTCTTAAATTATTGTTAAAGAAAATATTGACTTGCATAATTAGCCTAACGTTTATAATAAATAAACGAGTTAAATTTTAAGAATCATTAATTGAAATGGATATTAGGATGTGTTTTGCAACAAAATGATGTTATGCCCAGCAGCTGAAGGCAATACTCAAAGGATATAGCGAGGATTTGGTGAGTCGATCTGAGTGAATGGGAGAAGTGGAAGGAGATTCGGTGGCGCGTGCACTGTACACTTCAGTTAGAAATGGATAAGCTACATTCTAATTATTGACTGTTATAATAGGTTCGGTTCACATTGGATAACTTGACAGAGTTTGATTATTTAAGACATTAGTTCAAAATTGAATTTTAACTATAACTAGATGTTGCTGCATTTAACTCTGTATTTTATTTTTATAGCGTTAACATTTAATATATTGTAAACTATAAAATTAATTAAATTCATATTGTTCAGATATTATAAACTTTAAAATTATAATTTATTTTAGAATATTAATCTACATGTTCGTTTTCATTGAGCTGATTATTTCAATTTCTCAAATTAATATTATCGCTGATTCTGATTTTTATTATACCTTATAAGAAACAAATAAATAATAGTATAAAATACTTTATCATTTATTTCTTATAATAGGGACCGTGTAGATAATATTATATATATATATATATAAGTTATTCAACAAATAAATTTTTCTACCTCAACTTTGAGTATTTTCAAGTGCTTAATTACATGAAATTATTTACACATGGTCGATTAATAAAATTCATACAATAAAAAATTTATTGTTTTGAGTATTGTAGAACTCAAGAAAGTATGTTTTAAGTACTTACTGTAATAATCTTAACATTTAAGTAAAAAAAATTATAAAATAATTAAATTTAAATAAAATTATAAGGTTCATAAAGTTAAAATAAATAATTTATTTAAACAATTAATCATCCTAGATGCTCTCATCAAATTAATACCGTGTGATTTTGGGATCGATTTTCACCTTTAACCCCACCAACTCTTGAAGACTTGCGTAGCAAAGGAATATAACCTGTTTATAATTTCTACAACAGAAATATAAAGCCAAAATGAGAGTTGATGTCCCAAATATATAAAACAAGGTTAGCGTCACTACCATCAATGTCATTATCCCATGAAGAAAAGAAACAATGAATAAAGAAGAAGAAAAATAAATGGGAGGAAAAGCACCATGTATATTGTAAAACAGGTGGAGAGTGTGGAAGAGTTATGCGACTTCTGGAATTAGTAGAATCTCGTTGAATAAACGGAGCTTTTGTCATCCATGACGCGTTTGTCAGGCCGGAGTTTAATGTTTATAAATTTCCTAAGTAGAGTCTAATCTCATTGGGCCCAAAATTTGTTTTCTCAAATGAATTATTTATTAGGTTTATAACAGTTTTAAAACAATGTTAATCATCAAGACAAAGACAAAGATGAAGACGATGATTATTAAGATAAAATACTATATTTAATTTGAAAATTAATATACATAATATTTATAATATTATATTTAGTTTCTTTTTTTTAAAAAAAATAGTTCAAAATATTAAAAAATCTATTTTAGTTGATTGAATAAGATATTTTTTATATTTTATTTTTATGAATAAAAAAAAATAACTCAAGAATGCACTTACCGCTTAGATCTCACCACGAATAGATGTCTATCGGTCCAAGAATTGACCTCATGAAAAGTTAATGTGCACAGTCCTAACTTACGGATTTTGTTAGCTATTGAGAATAATTTGTAACTTGCAGATTTGGGAAGCATCAGTAACCAATTAACCATGTACAACTCAATGTTGTTCCCCACTAATAAAGAGCATATGCAATCATGTTTCTAAAATATCATATGACTATTCTCAAAAGCTGAATCTATATATAATACTTGGTCTTTATATTTTGTGCCTTCTTTATTTAAGAAGACCTTCTAGAAAGTCTTCTAATTCTTCCAAACAATCAATAGAATCCATTTCTCCGTGACTACTCTCAAAAAATTAGCTCTATTTCTTGCTCATGAACTCTATCCTTAATATTTGCATTTTGCGATGCACGTTTCTAGTGATAGGTATCGGTCACTCGGTACTTTCAGTTTTAAAACATTATATTTGATGAGATTATACACAAAAATTTCAAGCGTAATAAATCAAAGTGATAAACAATAATAAGATGTGTCAGGACTAATATCCTTGGCAACCTGGAAGAGGTATTCTACGTTGATATCATCAGGGTAGTGTTGTATAAGTTTTAAATTGGTCACAAAATCACCACTTAGCAGTTTGCTTTTCACGCAAAGTAGCATTGCGCAACAGATCCGAAGAAGCATATCCTGCAAAAGAAATTTAAGCCAGGTAACATATTATTAATCAAAATGATAAGTAAAACCACACTAATATTGTACGCTAAGTATTAATTTTTTCCTGAAAGTTTGCCGAGGAGTTTGATTGAGAGAGAGATACCTGAACACCAAAAGGGTTACTTAGAAGTGTATCCCATCTTCTCAAGATAGACTCAAATTTGAACTCTTGTTTGAGTGTGAGTGTAATCCATCGGAATGCATAGAACTGTGGTTCAGCGGCATCAATTAAAATCGAATGGAACTGTACAAGCTGTTGAAGTAAAAACTTTTAAAGGTTCTACCTTTGTTCTCAATTCAAGATGACGCCATAATTGTTCATCATTTACTTTTTATAAATCTGACAAGCGAGAAAGAGTAGCAAGGATGCCACTTGAACTATTATCCAATTATTGGCAGAAATGATCCGCTGAGTCACCCAAGATTCGAACAAAACAAGAAAAACTATCTGCTTCTACATTTGCCGAATAGAAAGAAACAAAGCATAATTAAATAACAAATGAAAAAAATAAAGTCCTTTATGTCCATTAACATTTATTTATGCGGATAATCTTCAAGAACAAAAATATGATGGATGATACGAGAGGAAGACAATTGTAATACAGCAACATATAATTTTAAAATGGTCAAGCCTAATAAGCCATCTGGTAAGTTATAGAATTTATGGTTGTTCAATGTAATGGATATTGGTCAACATAACGGAAGCTGAATCATGCTTGCTTAGTGCTGGTTAATGTCTAAAACATAAAGAAATTAAACATCCAAATTGTCTACAAGTAATATTGAAAGTAAGATATATAAACTCAAATTTAAATTTCCAAAACACAATTGACCCTCCTTCAACCATTAATTTTGGTTTACTGCCGAAATCAGGTGAATGTTCTACTTCATCATATACACCATGCATTTTACCTAGCCAAAGAAAAACAATGGGAACTGCCACAAATCACATAATAAACAACTATACGGGGAACATGCTTACAGCATTTTGCTTGTCAGGGTCAGTACTAAATACATAGTACATTGGTGCCAAGACTTCGTTCATGCCTTGCACATAACGAATCTCAGGATTTAACTAGGCAAAATGGAGAAGGATATTCTTCATCGCTTCTTATAGTCAAAGTATCAACAAAAACTTCAATAAAAGTCGAACCCCCTATAGTCTATCACTCTACACTGAAAAGTGGAAACAAAATTGAGAGTTGTTTGATAAGTAGCTCAGCTAAAAACCAAAACTTACAAAAAGTTAACAAAAAACTTGTAGAGATATTTGGTGGTGCAGTTAGTTATTACCCTATTTTTGCAACTAATTGATGACTCCCCTGAGAAGAATGGCAAATCTGGATGTGTGCGCTGCAGATCTCGATCTATCTGTTCTACTATCTCTGTGTACTAGAAGATGGACAGACAATGGTAAGCATAAACTTCATTATCCTGAAGGGATTCAGTGAAAAGTAACTTCAAAATGCAGGAGAAACCTACCTGGAAATATTGACTCCAAAGGCTAGCCTTACCAGGGCTCAAAGGGTGATCTTCATGAGAAATTTCATGTCGCCTAAGTGGGCCATCAACATAATTGTCCTCGTGCCGCTTAGTCGAACTTAATTCCTCATATTCCTTCCAGATATGTTTTGACTGTCTTAGATTCAATAATATGATCAGTGAAAACTGGAAAGCAAGAGCTACAGCACAAAGCACACCAGATATAGCCAAGTAAATGTTTAATATAAATATAACTGCTTACGTGAAAATGTACAAATCAGCAGTATATTACCGGATTCTGGAGAAGATCCGCTTCCAGATTAGCATACTTTTGCCTGTTCTCTTTTAGTTGCTTGCCCCACAAGTCATGAGATGAAGATAAGTAACACAAGAGTAGCTGGTTGTGGAAATCATAGCAGGACAATCAGCTGCTTGTATGCAGACATAACTACAATCAAAGGATTTTATAATTTTCCAAATGGAACATAAATCTAATATCTTCATTACTAGAAGATGGCATGGAAGTCATAAACATAGGATATATTATATTCATCACTATTGTAAGTTTTCTAAACATTACGGTGTATTTTCTAATTCCAACATTGACATGATTGGTAGATAACCATGCCTCTTAAGCATGTGGTCAAAGGTTGGTCTGTTAGGACTTAGGAGATGTCAACTCCTTAAATTAATCTTTGTAGTATCTAGAATGATTTGTTTTTGGCTTTTGAGGCCTGGTACTATTGTTGGCCTCGTGCTTTATTATTTGTAGTTTGGGCTTGGATCCATGAATAGTCATGGTACTTAGGGTTTCTAGTTTCCTTGTAATCTGAGTGCAATTGTACGAGTGTATAAGTGTGTGAGGGAATATAGTGAAAAATTGGACGTAGGCGGTAGCCCACATTGGGTGAATCAGGGTAAACTTTGTGTTTTTTCTTCTTCCGTTTACTCTCTTCTCGATTATTGTGTGATTGTACGGTATCCAATAATACTTAGTGTTCACCAAAAAAAAAAAAGTTGCACTGTCTAATTCTCATATTAACATGGTGGAATGAGTTATGAATAAATACCTTCCAAGCCGTTGCACGCAAACCTCCTCCATCAGGAATACCAGTGCTGGCAATTCTTCGCAACTTTTTCAAATTTATCTCCCTTTGAGAAAGCTGATAACGAAAAGGGTAAAGGAATATAAAGGAACAATAAAGAGAACGAATTAAAGGAAATCAAAACAAACCATTTCAATTTTTCTTCTCCAATCATGACGACCAACCTCGTATTCCAGATCCGATCTTTTGTCCTCCTCAGAAATGGACTTCAACACCGAAACCGGAGTGACGGAATCTCTGTTCGGTCTCTGGCGAATTTTTGGCTCCTTGTCATCATCATCATCACTCTCTATGAAATCCTAACTCGCAAGGCTGAATCGGCTCGAGCTCCTCACCGGACTCAAGTTTAAATTCGGAGTCTTGGATTCCATGGCCTTTTTCGTCGAATCCTGCGGCTGCCGAGCCGGTCAGGAAAGACCATCCGAACCTTGTCCGGAGTGGGAAGCTTGAGCATAGCAGCTGAGTTATGACCGAGTTTACAGAGAGGAATGGAGCGAGTTGAAACGGTAGGAAGTATAACGTGGAAGGATGAGAGAGTAAGAGTTGTTTCAGCTTCTGCTTCTTCATGACCATGATTCGGATATCAAACTCGGAAGAAGAATGGTAGTTAACGTTTGAATGGCAGTTAGGCGCCACAGCTTTTAGTTTTAGACTTCTGAAATGGGCCTATTGAGAAATGTTCGGCCTAACTGGACCGGGCCCTTTTGGGCTTTGGAACCAGTTTGCATAATCCAGCTGTTCCGACCGGATTTCAACTAGGGTAATCTCAATTTTTTAGTATCCCTCCTTTTGTATAAAAATTCTTTTGCTATTTTTCATACATGGATAGTATAAGAGTGGAAAGAGAAAATAATGATGTTTATAAAAAGAGTTTGTTGAGAAAAAAGAAAAGAGAAAAATATTGAGAGCATTCTTCCCGTTTATATGGATGTCATAATTAAAGAAGAGAAAAGAAACACGAGATAAATTAAAAATTCTAATGCTATCCATATAAAGAAATCATTCTAAAAAATGATGGAAAAGGTGTAGTTGCATCTCTCACCGACTTCCTAATGTATTACAGTCCAATAATTTAAGTATTTAACTGTTAAACATATTGGCATTATCTCAATAATTATGAATATCAAATTTTAGATAAATTAAACATTTATAATTAGGTAATCTAATACTTAAGATTTGTTTATATTTTTAAAATTATATTATAGTTAGGTGAAAGTTGAAAAAATTAGCTTATTAAATTATAAGTATTTGGTAAAATTAATTATTAAATTAGTTTAAAAAAATATAAAATGACTAAAAAATAGTAAAATCATGATTTATTTAAAAAGGGTAAGTAAAAAATTTAATAAATATATTAGGAATAAAAATAAAAAATAATATTAAAAATTAAAAATTAGAAATTAACGTTTTAAAAAATTAGTTAATTTTTTTTTTTTTTTTACAAAAGTTTGTAAAAGCTAGAATTTTTTTTTACAACTTTTAAAAGCTAGACTTAAACATCATACAATGTACGTGATTAGTTTTTTGTTTGTACATGTTTAGGCCACTCATTATTTATAATTTAAAATTCTATTTCTAACATTCTTATTACTACTAATTCTAAACATATTAAACAATCTTAAGTTGGTATACAAGAATGACTAATCTACGAGTTTAGTTAGGGAATGGCTGTATGAGAATTTGGATGCTTTAATCCTCTCCAATATAAACGGGGTGAGTAGGAAGCAAATAGTAGTTCATTGAACTATTGATTAGCATGCGCAGTCAATTATCTTAGTAAAGAATTGAATATAAGACTAAACGAAGAGCACAAGGAATTTTTTACAGCAGAGACAATACAGATTTGTGGTATGTGTCTTATGAAAAGCAATTCGAAAATTTTGGTTAAAAAGAATATCACCAATATTATATTTTATAATACAAGAACAAGGATTTTATCTTATAAATATTTCAGTAAAACCTAATTCCTATCCCCAATTTGAGGGACGTAAGCTTCGGGGGTTCTATATTTTTAATTTATAACCTCCCTTCCCCTTATCTTTCATTTGCCTTGCATTTTTTAACGCATCCAACTAATGCATTTATTAAAGTACTATTTTTTTTTCTTTTTTAGAAATTATTAATTAAAGTACTACTCGACTTATACCTTTCAGAGGAAAAAGAAAAAGTGACGACATGGTAGTATGAAAGTTATATATGTTTTTTCATTTTTTAGTGTATAAGCAATTGATTAACGCGTGAAGAAAGGTCGCAGTGTGGCCCTTATACATTCATATAAACTTAATGATAGCAAGCCTTTTTATATACCCGTATCCCATGCACTGTACAAAAGGATGAAATTAAATAAACAACAAGTCTAACATAATTGGTTGGTAGATTATTGAATTTTTTAAGTATGTTGATAGAAGTTTGATTTTTTAACTGTGCTTACGAAGAAAACTTTATTACAAAAGATAAAACTCATTTTGATAATTTTTATGTCTTGAGAATTAGTCTCATGATTTTTGACTATCAAAATATCTTATTTCTAGAAAGAAAAAAAATGAAATTAAATCTTATCATGACATGCATTACAACACTTCATGGGACAAAGGGATCATTAAAGAAACCCCATTTTCACTTGAAATCGTCACTCCAACTTGGAAAGGCTCCCCTCCTTATCAGTTGTACAGATTCATCCATGAAACCCCACAAAATGTATTTTCTCTTTTCAACAAAAGAAAAACAATTTACTGTGTGTATATATGGATCCACTTGTATTGTTCAGAGTGTATATCGTTAAAACTTACCCTGTCTGGTAATTTTATATATGAGCATTGGATTTTTATCAACTATGCAATAGAAAGTTTTATAAATTTAATTTATCGAAAGATGATGTGTCGTGGTGAAGATGGAAATCTTTGTCCTATTCTTAATATATTAAACTTTCGTTTGGTACGTATGAAAGTAGTAGGAATTAAAGTGAAAAAAAGATGAAAATGAACGAAAGTTGAAAAGTAGTTGTTTTCGTTAGGAGTGGAATATGCCTGAAAGATTCAAAAGTCAAAACCAAACACAATGTAAGCATATGTGCAAGCAATGTGTTGGAGATGCCCTAATAAGTAACTGTTAGTTGTGATCCTAGATTTTTAATTTTTCCATGTTTATAGGTTTCAACTTGCTTCACTTCCACGGTTAGTAACATCCACAAACTCCAAAAGTTACTTAAAACACCGCAAAGCTACCTACTTCATTTGATGGTTTTGGTATTGTAAAACCTCCTTTGTTGATAGTATTGCTAGTTAAAGCGCCTATCGGACAATTATTTTTCCTGCTTCATAGCACATTGATGAGATAGGAGGCGGAAAGGATCAAAGGAATAGCCAAATGGCTCACAAGATATCAAATTAACAAGCTAAAAAGTAATTAGGGGAAGGACTACAGAGCAATTACAAAAACTTCTGAAGACCAGATTACAAATATGGAACAACTTTATAACTTCCCATGCTAGCATTCGCTAATAAAATTGATCTTTTTTGTTATAATCTATTGGGAATAAATGTGTATTTTAAGATCTAATTCTTTATATTATTAATTTTAGTAAAGAAATATTCTTTATTTTATTATCATATTTATTATTTTATTCAATTGTTAATTTAACAAGTCCTTAATTAAAATTAGAAACTTGTTATTATGATAGAGATTATAATAATGAGAAATAAGTTATTTATAATTTTAATCTAAATTGTTTATGATCGTATAATTAGTGTGAATAGGACATCAATAATTCGAATAGATCAATATATATATAATGATTTTTACTAGATAAAGATTAATAAATCTTATTTATTAAATTGCATCGATGAAGTATATGTGGATGTCATCATTAAACTGACTTAATTGAAATTTTTTAATAATTAAAATTACCTTGATATATCCATAGAAAGATCTCAAGAAGAAATACAATAATTTCCTTTGGCATTAGGTTATCATAATAATTAACAAATTGTTTGTTATATTTTAATTTCAGACATTTAATGTCTTAGGACATAGTTGAATGAATATTAGATATAATTAAATATTGATAGAATTAATGATTAATCAAAAAGAAATTCATCAACATCATGTAATGAGTTTGAGCTCTATGATAAAATTAAGACTTTGGTAAGGACAATTGAATGAAAGAAGAAAATAGTTTCTTAAATTATTTATTGATTAAATATAATGTGTTAACTTATTAGAGTTAGACAATAATACTATACTATAGATATAATATTGAGTTGTAAATAATAAAACAAATATTACATTATTCTTCTATTATCGAAAAAAATGTTTATTTTTTAAAGTTTCGCTTATCAAAGAGTTGGTAATGAAAACAAATATTACATTATTCTTCTATTATCCAAAAAAAATGTTTGTTCATTAAAGTTTCACTTATCAAAGTGTTGATAACGATCTTGGTGTGAATACATGTAGAGTCTTCATATTATCGGAAAAAAATTATTGCTTAAAAAATGTATATCCAAATACACAAATCTATTTTTTTCTATTTATTATTATTATACAAAATAAATCTTAATTTTCCATGCAAATATTAGAAACATTTCTATATAACTATCATAATATCATAATCGTTGGCTTCGTGGTGATGGCTTGAAAATATTATTGTATGATATATTGTATAGCACCTCAACATCGAATACTTTTGTTGTTGAAATGGAGAAACGGGATGACAGAGATTGGTGATGGAAATTTTATTATTTGGGAATTGAAGAGACTCTTCTCACTATTGATAATGAATTACATCAAATCAATTCTATTCATGTGGGAGGTAATTGTGCCGATTCTTGGTGCTGATTTGATTATTTTGATTATATGTTTATCTACAACACCATGAATTAGTAAGAGGTAAAAATTGTAAACTATGGCAGCTGCTTTGACATTCCATGTTGTGGTCGCTTTGGTTACTCTGAAACAGAATGACTTTTAATAATGATGTTTTATAACTTCACTAATATAATCAATCTGAGGACAGTTCTGTTGGAGTAGACAATGGTAGTTTTCTTAATCAACCAAAAAGGGATTTTATTTCGGTAAATTACGAGTACCGCAAACTGCAGAATTAGATTAGAAGACCTTAATAGGAGTTCTCTTTACAGTATCTCCAATGAGAATTGATTAGTGAGTTTTTAAGGATAAAAAATTGTTTTTTTAGAAGAAATTATGTATTAGAGAGTATCTAGATAGTATGAGAGTTCCTTTAAAAAAAATTGGATTTCTTATATAAGAAATTCTTTCTAGAGTTTTTTTATTTTTCAAACATCACCAATCAAGAGGATTTTTTGGAATTTCTTACAATTTTTTGTATTGAAACAAAATTTTATTAGAATTCTTACGAATAACATGACAATATAGGGACTAAAAAAAATAATAAATAACTTTAAAAAACCTATATTTAAAAAAGTTATATAAACACTCTAGATAAGATCATCACAACCGTTACTACATAACCCCTGAAACTTGCCAATCCCAACACACTTTATTGCCCCCAGACGTTGAAACAATTGTTAGACTAGCGTTGCTGCTTCTTGCTATTGATTAGATATGTACATGGGTTGAGTATCCTTATACTCCTTAATAAATTTCTTAGCTTAAAAAAAATTTTCCAAACTTCGGAACAGTGAAATACAGTTTTGTTTTTTTGGAAAGTTTTGGGCTTTTGGCTTTATTATTTTATTTTATTTTATTATATATATATATATATATAAAGTTGGCTCGGTACTTTTTCTCTCGAAAGTTATGGTTTATGACAAGTAATTTTACATAGACTCCTACCAAAAACTTAATTTAGTTAAGAGAAATATCATTCTTATAATGAGCAGGCTATTTGTGATTTTTGCCTTGAACACCAGGTGCCTTTGATCAATTTAGTATTTAATTGCATATTTAGTTTGGGAGAAAATATACTGTTAGCTGGGTTGTTACTAGTTAAGTTATTTTTTCTAACAAATACTACTAATTAATCTCATTTTCCTTATCATCAGAAACTGGTGAGAGGAAAGAAGATTAAAAAAAAAGGGTATATATACTATATATGCTTTTGTCTCTTGTACTTCGTTAAGATAATTTTCTGTCTGATAAAAAAAAATGAGATTTTGAGAATAAAGTAAGAAATTAGGCTAATCAAGTGGTTGATATGAAAAATAGAAGAGGTAACGGCCGGCATTCACATGTGTGTGTATTTAATTCATAGTTTACTTAGCTAGATCGCGTACACTCTCATAAAGGGCTGCATGCATAATAGTAGATATAAACATATAGCCACACACTTCTCTTTCTTTATTCTGTGGTATTAGGAAGATGAGTCAATTGGATTGTCAAAGTGGGTTAATTAGTTTTCTATTATAAGCTAGCATAGGCCCGTGACCACCTGTACCCGACCCAAACTCACCACTCCAATTATAGCAACACGTTCTATCGTCAATTTTGCTACAACTAATTAAACTCTCTGTCCACGCTCTTAGTTTATCCACGTCTACTTTATATACTTTTCTTCTCGATCTCTTTCTAGCTAATTAATTCATACTACACTCATAATACACACAATCCGTATACAATACCCCATCAACCTTTTCATATAATAGTGTTAAAAAATAAAAGCCTCATTTATATAATCATAACCCAATTATACAAAAAGGTGTTATATATATGAAGCTGCTGTGATCTTAGCTAGCTAGAGGATTAATTTATTTCGAATTACCACACATAATTATAACTTGATGAACATGCATTTTGATTTATACATGCTCTTCCATAACCACCGAGTTGGAGTGGTTCCATCTTATAATGACAGGTAATAGAATTCCAGCGAATGTCACCTTTAATTTAACAGACTTGGGTGGTTAATTAACCTACGTACTATTTGGCCCGCAAGTACAGTGTGCATACACCATGTGCCATCGAGAGAGAAAACATGAAGAAAGTAGCTAGTCCAGCGATCAACTTCACAAGTCACAACCAAGTCAAGCACAAACATTTATTAAAGAGTGACTGTTAGAGGGAAAAGAGATTTAGGTAAAGATGTTTAATTGGTGTACTAGAACCTTTTAGTTAGCCGACAGTGTGCCTTCTTTAGGGTTGAAATCTCCCTCTATATCTAATTGGTACTCTGTTCCTTCTGTACTTGCCCATCACTGTTTATTGTGAGTCCAAAACATATCATCACTTTCACCATCCCTGAACCCCAATTAACAAACTCTAACAACATCATGGTGCAATCAAAGAAGTTCAGAGGTGTCAGGCAACGCCATTGGGGTTCATGGGTATCCGAAATTCGCCACCCGCTTCTGTAAGTTATTTCCACTTCATTTTTGTCAAAGCGATCTGAGACTTTGGCGTATCCAACACTAACAATTTAGTAATATTTTTCTTTTTGTTTGTTTGTGGAACAGGAAGAGAAGGGTGTGGCTAGGGACATTTGAAACAGCAGAAGAAGCTGCTAGAGCCTATGATCAAGCTGCGATTCTGATGAGTGGGAGAAATGCCAAGACCAATTTCCCGATAACTCAAACTTCAGAAGGTGATCCAAAGAGCACTACCAGTGAGGACACTCCCTCCACCACCTCGAAGGATCTGGAGGAAATCTTACATGCAAAGCTTCGAAAATTTGGGAAGGTACCTTCACCTTCTATGACTTGTTTGAGGCTTGACACAGAGAACTCCCACATCGGAGTGTGGCAAAAGCGTGCTGGGAGGCATTCTGATTCAAATTGGGTCATGACGGTTCAACTGGGAAAGAAGAGTGTTGATGCTAATAATAATGAGACTCATCATCAAGCTGATAGTAGCAGTAGTAGTTCTCTTTCTTCTTCTCTACCTTCTTCTGAACATCACCACCATGAGTCTCCATCACTGGGTGTGACAGGTAATCTTTTTTTATCCATAAATATTAATTTGTTAGTTTTGTTATAAATGTTTGAAATGCTCAACCTCTTCCCCTCCTTCTCCCTTTATTATTCTCCAATTACTGGTTCAACCTTATATCTCCTCCTGTGTGATAGGTAATCTTCATAATCAAGAAGTTGTGAGAGGAGAGATTGACGAAGAGGAGAGAATTGCCCTTCAGATGATTGAGGAACTCCTCAACGACAGAAACTGCCCTAGCCCATCATTTAACAACAACATTCAAGAAAGGGATGGTGCTGATCATGACAACTTTTTTCTTTAATCTTTTTTTTTCCACACAGCGTTATGGTATTCACATGCATGTTTAATCTTCATTTTCAACAAGGGTTGTCATTATTTGGGAAAAAAAGGGAAGTGGTAGTTATAGGCTAATTATATATAACCACATCATATTTATCATATCACATCTGTTTTCATGTATGTCATATTTATTATAAATGTAGATAATATATACACATACATATTACATGCATGCATAGGAAAATATACATAAGAAAATAAGAGAGATGTATACAGAATATTATTTTCAGAGTTCATATGTAAAGTGCCCTATCGTCTGCTGCTTGTTTGAAACGTTCGTGGTTTATTTATCATAAATAATAAATATATTTTCAGTTCTCCTTATCTTAGCGCTGCTCGATTATCATGCTCATTTGGAGGCTTAATAATCTGGTTTGGTGTATACAAAAGTCTTTCCCTGATTTCCTACAAATTAACAATTCTGCTACTTTTCTTTTATCTTTTTAATAATAATAACAATAAAATGAATATACATTAATTCGTGCATATTCGTTATTTTTCCATTGAAGATAGAGCTGCCATAAAATATTTTCCTATTTCCATACGTGGGAGATTTTATTATATAGGGTGGAGCTTAATTTTCTATCTCCTCGTTGTTATTCCTGCTGCCTCAGATTATTAAAGTCACTGAAACAAGACGTAGGCCTCGTAAGTATTTAACGCAATTTTTTTGTTAAAATTTAAGATTCAAAATCGAGATCAGTGATGAAGTTGAAATAATTTCATATATTCGCGAACTCAGTGGTGCCTTTCAAGTTATACTACTTATATTTATAGAATTTTTAAATTTTAATACATTTTTTAACGGTAAATGTATACCGTAACCAATTTTTTTTAAAGGCTATACTGTGAGCAAAAATGATGCTTTGTTATGAAATGATTGATCTAATTGAATTATTGAATTAGAGTTTAATTAAAATGATAATATAATTTTTTATACTATTATTTTTAAATTGTCATATCATTCAAAAGTATATTTTTATATCAATTACTTTCAAAATAATATATTCTTATATATATAATTTAATTATGATCCCTTTGTCGTCTATCACGTCACAACTATATGTGCAAGCAGACATACCCTCCACAGTCAACAGGTGCTCTCACAAACTAAAGTTGACTCCATATTAGAATCTCACCATCCTATATTTCCAACCAGAAAAGTTATTTAATGTTTTATTAGTATACATATAAATTAACAATGTATATTTTTAAAATACATAAAAATAAGAACCATTTTATTATTATTGTTCAATTTTATAATATTTAATACAAATAAAAATTATAATTTAAATTTGTCAATTATATATATACACACTAAAGGGAAGTACCAAGTAAGAAAAAAATTATATAAAAATGAGAATATCAAATTTTAGTTGTACAATATTATAAATTATGATCAGACTAAAGTTGAGGTAAAACTCAAACTTTAGGCCAATTAATAAAAAAAATATTTACTACTATTAGTTTGTAAAATAAAATAGAAAATCATTTGTTAATGAAAATACTCATTATATAATTTTTTATTTAAAATAAAACAAAATACAAAAAGTCTCTCAAAATTTGTTTTATATCTCATTTATCAATTGGTCGACCATGTTATAAATATCTTTTATAGAAGATAAACCTTTAAAGTTAGATAAAATTACTATAGAATATAAAATTATTCTTTCAATTAAAG
>PYAF01002171.1:141504-169720 GCA_007407185.1 Glycine tomentella | reverse complement strand
AAGGTATGGTTTATAATTGGATCGGTTTGGTTGGATCGGTTTTCATCGGCCAATCCGAAAACCGATCCAATCCGGTGAAAATTTTCGGTTTTTTTTCGGTTTTCGGTTTTTCGGTTTTCGGTTATTTCGGTTTTCGGTTTTTCGGTTCGGTCACCGCGGTTTACATCGGTTTGGATCGATTGATGAACACCCCTACTTCTTACACAGTGAGAAAGCGCACAGTAGTATATAGAGAGAGTGAGAAAGAGAGGAATAAAACCCCAAATATACTCTTTTTACGGATATTCCAACAATACCCTCCGAATATTCCCTCCCTCCCTCCAACCGTTATATCTCTCTCCCTTTTCCTCCTTTATTATTCTTCTTCTCATCTTCTCAAATACAATTATACAAACACATTCATTCTCCTCACATACCAAAAATTATTTATTTTTCTTGTTATTTTCCCTTTGCTAACTGAAAGCCATGAAATTCGGAAAGAGCCTGAGCAGCCAGATCGAGAAAACCCTGCCGGAGTGGCGCGACAAGTTCCTCTCCTACAAGGAGCTCAAGAAGAAGCTCAAGCAATTCGACCCTCCCGCCCCCGCCTCCGCCGCCGATGAACGCCCCGGCAAGCGCCTCAAGGTCGACGCCGGCAACGGCAACGCCGACGCCGTTTCCGACATGTCGAAGGAGGAGAGCGACTTCCGGAACCTGCTGGAGAATGAACTCGACAAATTCAACACCTTCTTCGTCGAGAAGGAGGAAGAGTACATTATCAGACTCAAGGTACTCTTTCTATCAATGTTGAGTTGAGTTGCGTCCAAGATCTGTTTCTTTTTCGATTCTTTAGGTTTCCTTCAATTCAATGGTAAATAACTAAATATTAAACTGTTAGGATTTCTTTCTTTTGTCTGGATGAGTTTGACGTTATTATTAGCTTTTGAATCAATAAGTGGATTTTGCTATTTTAACTTGTCCAATAATCTTTCTCGAATTTAGATATTTTTCGTGGATATCTGTCATTTTTCTCTCTCTCCATAATTTAAAATATATAGCAACTCGTTATGTTGTTACGAAATTTAATTTCTATTAGCTAAGAAAATTGGTAGATTCACAAGTTATAGACATTGATGGATGACGAATTTTGGTGTGATCAAACAAAATATCGGGTTTCGATTAGGTAATACGATGAAGATTCTTATTCCAATTTGGCAATGCCAATTCGTCTGTCTTGCTTTTCTTCCGCACAATATTATGACTCTTTTTAGGCCTTTTGATTATTTACGGATAACTGTAACCGCAGTTTAAGCATATAAAGTAAGATTTATTGAACTCTGGGTTGGGCGCAGGCTGATTTATATTCATGAAACAGTTAGATAATGGGAAGTTCTAATGTTTATTGTGGTTGGAATCTACAGGAGTTACAAGATAGGGTGGTCAAAGTTAAGGGTTCAAGTGAAGAGATGATGAAAATCCACAAGGAAATTGTGGATTTCCATGGAGAGATGGTCTTGCTGGAAAACTACAGTGCCCTCAACTATACAGGTACTTCCAACTTTCATATATATATTATAATATTAACTTATCTTTCTATATTGATGTCGAAATATAACAAAATTTGTATTCTTTACATTTTTAAAACTTTGCCCATTTCCCTTTTAGAATTATACCATTTCTAAGTACAAAGGAAAAATCAAGTAGTAAGATAGAATAAGATGCGTTTCCAATACAAGTTGTCCACTCCATTGCTCCTGAAAATTCTTCTGGGCAAGTTGGTAGGACAAAGCACATGCTTTTCTTGGAATGAAGAATCTACTTTGAACATGTCCATGTTTCTGAAGTTTAACATCTAGCCCCTTTGATACATCTATAACTAGGCTTCTTATTCTTCTATTTATTTGGTAAGCCAGCTAAATCAAGAATAGTATGTCCTCAATGTTCGAATTAAATATGATGCTGATCTTCATAAATATTCCAGTTGCATAGTATACAAAGGTCACATCATCTTAAAGCATAAACAATCAAAAAGAGGAGTTTCACTTTTTTTACTTGCCACTTGAAAGTGATTCTGGTTTGAAAATGCTTTCAGACAGATTTTCTGTGATTATTGTATCTCTGCTCTGCACTTTTTAGCTGGAAATCACTGTGTCAACTTTAGATCAACTAGTTATTTTGAGCATATATGGAAGAATATGTTACTTATGATATTTATTTCTTTAAACAACTGTTTCATTCCTGGTATCTAATTATTACCTCAATTTTCATTTCATTCCACAGGGCTAGTGAAAATACTTAAAAAGTATGACAAGAGAACTGGTGCTCTCATTCGCTTGCCCTTCATTCAGAAGGTCTTGCAACAACCTTTCTTTACCACTGACTTGCTCTACAAGCTTGTAAAGGAGTGTGAAACAATGCTGGACCGCCTTTTCCCTGTGAATGATCCTGCTCCAATTTCCAGTGAGACAACTCCCGAAGCTGAAGGTTTTGATCCTTCAACTTCAACCACTACCAAGAGTGATGGTTTGCTGATTCCCAAGGAATTAGCTGAGATCGAGTACATGGAGAGCCTTTATATGAAGAGTACCGTATCAGCATTGCATGTTTTGCAGGAAATTAGAAGTGGAAGCTCAACAGTTAGCATGTTTTCATTGCCACCGTTGAAGATAAGTGGTTCAGAAGAAGAAACATGGAAGAAAATCCCGGTTCTGGAACAAGCAGCCAAGTAACTTGCTGGGTTACGTTGCGAGTAATGTAGAGGGATGGCTATTTTCCCATCTATTTTTTTTTTTCTCTTAAATCGGACGCCTCTGTTATGCACGCCTTAGATACTAACACAGATGTAAGATGCTAAATGTAAAAATGCAATTAATTTTATAGAATTATAGGTTCCATATAATAAAACCTCTAGATTTTAAAGAAGTTATGTTTTGACATTTTGCTGACGCACGTATTCAGTAAGTAATGTAATTATATGTTCCATTTCTGCTTCATAATACAATGTTATAGGATGCATTTGGAGGTCAGATTTATAAGTACCCTGCTCCCCCCTTTCCATTTTTTCTGTTTGACAATAATAGAGCATACGTCAAGCTGCACTCAGAAGGTGGCGTTATAGAAAAGTTCAATGGTTAGATTTGCAACTCCACACCGTGCACTTTCTTTTGAAACTCCATTCCACTTTACAGTATTTTAAGAGATTATGTACGAAAGGTTTGAATCCGGAAATAATCTCTGGACAATGAAATACATAATTTTTTTTATGTACGAAAGATTTGAGAAGAAATGCATCACGACCCGAATGAAATGCTCACAATACCATGAAATATAAAGTATTTTATTAAAAGAACTTTCATGGTGGCAAGTACAGAAGCTAGCTTTTCATATCAATCACAAGAACAACGTCAACAACAATGCAAGATGAATATGAATATAAGTGAATTACATGCTGCTAAGAATATTTATTTAGTGAGGTGGGCTGGAGAGGGAGGAACTGGAATATCTTTCAATCCTTCCAACATCAAGATGACATTCTTGATTGAAGGACGAAGAGGCGGATTGTCTTGCACACACCACAACCCCACCTTCACCATTCTTTCCAATATCCTCCACTCTACATCTTCATTTTCTTTAACAAGCTTGTTTAACAGTCCTGCTGCAAAGCCATGATATACCCAGCTAGAAAGATGTATCTCCTCCGCTGAGGAAACATTCATTTCTATGCTGCTTCTGCGGCAGACAATCTCCAGTAGTACCATCCCAAAACTGTAAAAGTCAAAATTTTACTGATACTGGTGCATCCTTCTGCCATTCAGGTGCCAAGTACTTGCTTGTCCCACCATCCTCTTTTCTCATTCTTGAATGGTCAGACTTTAGCAGCCTTGCTAATCCAAAATCAGAGTTCTTTGCAGTCCACGCTTCATCCATAAGTATATTCTGAGGATTTATGTTGCAATGGATTATACGGACCTCACACTCTTCATGCAGATACAGTACTCGTCTGGCAATGTCTGATGCAATTTTCAGTCTGTCTCTTCAAGATATGTGTTTCTCATCATTGAAGAGAAGACTTGCAAGAGACCCGTTGCTGATGTATTCGTAAACAAGAAGCTTCCTAGATCCCTTGATGCAATAACCAATGAGCTTAACCAAATTCCTATGATGTGTTCGAGCAATGGTAGTAATCTCATTTCGGAATTCCCTGTCCCCTTCATCAGCAATTCTCTCCAATCTCTTGACAGCGATACTTCTTCTGTTACTGCCACCAATTCTGCCTCTATAAACCGCTCCAAAGGACCCTCTCCCTATCTCCTTTGTGAAGCCTCCAGTGGATTTCTCAAGTTCATCAAAAGAAAATGGACGCAAAGAACATTCTTCAGTAAATCCAAGATTCTCATTTGTAGACAACATTGTGTACCTGTAGATTTTCCGCTTATAAGTGAGGAACATGAACACCGCCAAGGCAAAAGATAACAATAAAATGCAACCTAATGTAATGGCTAGAACCATTATCTGTCTTCTCTTGTTATCCACGACAATCCTGGGCTTGTGTGTGGAGTTGTTTGGAGTTGGACTAGTGACAATTCCTGAAGGCACATTGAAGAGGGCCACGACTGGATTTTGAACCCTTCTGCCATATGTTAGCGGAAGTCTGTATTTTCAGCAGTTGCCGTCAAAATATAATACTGCATGCAATCACAATCTTTCAGGAAAGACTTCTCGCACTCTTCCTCCTCCATCGGTATAACCCAATATGGGCTATCATTATCACTAATACATATTCTCCAACCGAGTAATATTATACAAAATCGTTGAGTCTTCACAGCTTTGGCAACTATCTATGGTATTGTCCAGTACGCAGTCCAGAGACAAGTTACCCGTGCTTTTGGAGGGGACGAAACCAGGAAAACACTCACACACGGCATCACCAGTTAAGCTGGAGCAGTAACTGTTGAAGCCACAGAAACCCTTGATTTGACATTTCTCAAGCGAGGTACTCCACAAGGACATGTAAGCTACCATTGCCCTCAAGGTGGTGCTCATACAATATCAAGTTCCCGTCTACACCAACTGTTGCACAGTAGATTGAACTTGTGTTCTGTGATTTTATTCCAGGGCCAATGCTATTGTCAAAACACTGAAGCTTACCACCACCACCAAGGTAAAGATGGCCAAACACATCAAGACTGAGCTGTTGGAAAGAAGAACCTGCAGTTTTTGAAGCCCAGTAAGCATCTTGAGGACTTATTTGGTGGTTCACAGGGTAAGCAACGAGGTTTGCGTCAGCTTGCATGATGAAAAAGAAACGTCCACTGGAATGGTCAAATCTGGACACACTAGAAACCAGAGTGGCAGAGTTAGTTAAATTCTGACCTCCTAACATGGTGTCAGTTGGATGATCAAAGCTTTGCCAGACAACGGTTTCAGCATCATTACTATAGAGTACAAAGTTGCCGGAATCAAGCATAGAAGCCCAAGTCACTGCTGTAAGATTTGGAATGAGATCTTGGCTTTCGTTCCCATTTGTGAAAAGCCGCAGACCGGTCTGGTCAAGTTCAACGTCGAATTATCGGGGAGTGGGGGGATATCACGGTTAGCAGTCCAGACAATAGTATTTTCAGGTAACCAGCCATATTCCAACTGCAAAGCCGATTCCTTGGGGGTAAAAGCCGAAAGCAAATTTTGCAAGTAACATGAACCACAGTGACAAAACAACGGCTAAGAAGGCCATAGGATTTGGGAACTACTTTTCGGTTATCTCAAACAAAACTGAGTCACTCGCAAAAATAACCCGAATAGTTAAACAAGGACTCCAAACTTTATTATGGGGATTACTTAATAATTCTCCGCTCTGCCAATGAAATCCGGCCTGGATTGTTATTTATTAATTTCCACGTACCATTGAATAACAAGTATCAAGTTGTCTAGAAACTTGGGACAAAAATATAATAAAAACAGATAATTTTTTTTCTCTGCATAAACCGTGTGGGGGTAGTCGTTACACTACCTAGGTGAATTAAGTACTTTTGTTGTTTATCATTTTAGCATTTAAGTGATGTTAACGATAATAACGACAACAACTAAATTACGAACGGTTGAATTAATAGTATACCGAATTATCAATTATTCAAACTATTGGATATATAATAATATATCATCTTCAACCTATGAATAGATCATGAAAATGACAATCAACCTATACATAGAACATAATATCATTTAATTATAAATGATCTAGTCAATTAAAAAGTTATTACATTACAAAAATAAAAGATATAAATATTTCATGTTTTTTTTAATCTGAAGTAAGATTTTTTACGAAGTTACGTAGCAAGTGTATGTTTTGCATTGCCTTGTTTTTTTCTAAATGATATTTTAGTTATCCAATAATCAAGACTGATTCAAATTCAATGCTTAATTTTCTATCACCTTTTTTTTATTTGTGTCTTTGGGATTTTAAGATGTAATATACCAGGAATTTGGGGGCGCGTTATTTTCTTTTGAATCAACCTAAAATATTCAATCGTTTGTTACCCAATCCGACACTAATCTTTTGCTTTCTTCTTCCCGTATGTTTCTTTTTTATTTTACTTGGTTAAAATACTTGAAGGTAAAAGTGTTGTGTTGCATTGCCAATCCTCCATGTGATGCCTTGGATTTGAGACATTGACTTAGAAATGTAAGTCTTCGGATACCATTTGCTTAAATTTATTATCTATGCAGAGCCAGTAGTAACAAATAGCAATATTGGTTCTCTTTTCTCAGTCTCAAAGCATCAAGAACAATAGTAATGGATGTCATTGTTATAATAACTATCACCTTCATGCTGCTCATGTCTGCAAGCTCAAGAGTTGAAACGCAGCCTATTCAACCCGGTGCCTCCATTGTCCCAAATAGTACTCGTGCTTGGTAGCGTACCCGGTCTGGTCAATTTGCATTTGGTTTTTATACACAAGAGCAAGGTAGCAGCAATATCTTTGTCATTGCAATTTGGTTTGGTTGGTTGGTTAGCGGGGAAAACAAGACAGTGGTATGGACTGCAGGGCGAGATGATCCTCCGGTTACCTCAAATGCAAAGCTACAAATAACCATGGATGGTAAACTCGTACTGATAGATGAGAAAGGAAAAGAGAAGGTTATTGCAGGTAATGCTAGTGCAAAAGCCTCCTCTGCCACTATGCTTGATTCTGGAAACTTTGTACTATACAACAATAATTCCAGCGTCATATGGCAGAGTTTCGATTACCCAACAGATACTTTGTTAGGGGGTCAATCTCTTCCTAATGGACATCAACTGGTCTCTAGTTCATCTCAAAACAGCCACTCAAGTGGACAATATTCTCTCGTGATGCAGGATGATGGAAATCTTGTTCAGTATCCAGTAAACACGATCTCGCCTCCAGATGCTTACTGGTCCTCTATGAATTTCAATAATGGTTTCAAAACTGATCTTTATCTCAACCAAACAGGCTTACCGCAGATTATGAATGGTTCTGATCGAAGGCTCATGAAGATTGTCAATGATGAGTCAATTTTGCCTACAGATGGGAACCGGATCACTTATCCTGCAACCCTGGATATTGATGGGAGATTTCGGCTGTATGCACATTTTAACAACGGCAGTATCCAAAAAGTTTGGCAGGCGGGAGAAGAATATGCATGTGGACTAAAAGGTTTTTGTGGCTTCAATAGCTTCTGCACATTCTTTGATTTCCAACCAATGTGCCAGTGTATTCCGGATTTTGAGTTAATAAATCAAACCAACTCCAATCAGGGATGCAAAAGGAGCTACCGAAAAGAAAATTGTATTGGGGAGAAAGCTAGCACAACCTTTTATTACATGAAGCAGATGGAGAATAATATTATATGGGGGGATTATCCTTATTACAAGGCTAAAATGTCACAAGAAGAATGCTCCTCTGCTTGTTTGGCTGATTGCAATTGTGAGGCTGTATTTTATGACGATGGGGATGGAAGCTGCATGAAACAGAGGCTGCCTTTATGATATCTCCGTAGGCCAAGGGAAAATGAAGCTGGCGCTGGTGCCCTGCTATTCTTGAAGGTGTGAAACAGGAGCCTTGATCACCCGAACGCGACAACAAGTAACAAAGCAACTGTGCAGGTTATTGTCATTACATCAGTATTCTCTCTGCTTTTATGTTCAACCATTTTGATCTCCATCCATTACATGTACAAGATTAGAATATTGAGGTACAAAAGGCTGATGGAGACGGGGAACTTGGGCTTGAATGAAGAGGTGACTCTGATACAGCGAGCTGAAAAGACAACAAATTATTTCAAACAAGAACTGGGAAATGGATCTTTTGGAAGAGTTTACAAGGGTAGTTTGTACAAGTTTAAGAGGTTGATTGTGGTGAAGAGGCTAGAGAAGTTAGTGGAAGATGCAGAAAGGGAGTTCCAAGCAGAAATGAAATTCAGCAACCATTTCAGCCCATAGGTTTTCAAATTCTGTAACATCATAGTCACCCAACATTAGGCATGGCAAACGAGGCAGCCCACTCCGGCCCCGCCCACCCCTGTTAGTATTGATTAAAAAAAAAAAAATACTGTAACTTTTGTTATTGAAAAATGGGGCGAAAAGGCTAGTTATGAAACTAAAAATAATAATAACAAAGCCAAATTCAAGAGCCATTGGTAAAACCCACCACAGGAACCTGGTTCGCTTGTTGGGTTTCTGTGCGGAGGGTTCTAAAAGGCTTCTGGTTTATGAGTACATGCCCAATGGCTCCCTTGGAAACCTTATCTTTGGGCCTCACAGTCAGACACGTCTAGAGTGGGATGATAGAGTTAGAATAGCACTGGAGATTGCAAGAGGGATCCTGTATCTCCATGAAGAGTGTGAGGCATCAATCATAACATTTTGATAGATGAGTTCTGGACTGCCAAGATATCTGATTTTGGGCTAGCAAAACTTCTGATGCCAGATCAAACCAGAACCTTCACTGGGGCTAGAGGGACAAGAGGGTATGTGGCCCCTGAATGGAACAACCTAAACATCCCAATATCTGTCAAGGTTGATGTTTATAGCTATGGAATAATGCTGTTGGAAATTTTATGTTGCAGAAGAAACATTGAAGTTCATGGCTCTGAACCTGAGGCAGTTCTTCTCTCCAACTGGGCTTATAAGTGTTTTGTTGCTGAACAACTTAATAAGCTTTTTCTTTGGGAATCTGAGGATGATTAAACTGTCCTGGAAAATATGGTTAAGGTAGCACTTTGGTGTATCCAAGATGAACCTTTTATGCGCCCAACAATGAAGAGTGTGGTGTTGTTGTTAGAAGGAATCACTGATATAGCAAATCCTCCTTGTCCCAATTCACAAATAATAACAATCAAGAGTTGCATGATTGATCAACTGAACAGTTGCAGCTAGCTTATCAATAGTTGTTCCATTCATGACAGTTGCAGGGCTCTTAATTTACTTGTTACGTCTTCTTCTTTTTTGCTGAATATTTGTTATGTCTTTTATTACGTGCTTCTTTATTCGATCCTTCTATTCTTAAGCTTGTTGTTTAGTGCTGTTAAGGTAAAATAAGGTAGTAAGTCACGACCGCGAGCTGAAACAGTTATTTCTCATGTTAATTCATGTTAGAGCAGTAGATAATAGATTGTTTACAAAGCTTCGATTTGAGTGAGACAACAATAATGCACAAATACACATTAATATAAACAAAAAAGGGAAGAATATTCTTTTCAATTCTTCTCTTCATTTGTTTAGAATATTTGTGATAATCACACAACTTACTGGGCGAACTGATCAGGTTCCGGTATCAGTCAGTGATATACGGATTATTCTTTTCATACATTGAGAACTTTATTTGGTATATAGAGATATACGGATTTAATATTGATATACGAATTTAATATTTTTATAAGCACCTTGTGGTATGAATTTGGGTATAATATTTGTACCAATGGAGAAAGTTTACAAACATACGGTAACTGTAAAATTAATTAAAGATACAGATGTCCTAACATGATTCTCTTAAACATTATAAATATAATACTGTGAAATACTTATAGATTATTCTGAAAACATGTATGATAAAAAAATGAAGAAAAATAAATTATACATTTGTAGTCATTCAATTATTATAATCCATCAGTTAAATTTATTGATTTTTTAAATAATTATTTTTAATTAATTAAAACAATAATTTGTGATTGGATAATATGTAAAACTGTTTTATGATAATGCATAAACATATTATAAAATAAATTATTTAACAACCATTCCCTTTATTTAGGAGAAAAATGATTTAGTTGGACTTAAGAGATGAAATTATACCTGAACCCTTTAACATAGAGATTTATTATTAATTCTAATAATATTATTTCTAAATTAGTACGAGAATAAACCACATAAAAGTTAGAATATCTACACAATTTTAAAATATTTGAAATTTTCTTATTTTTTTAATATTTTCTCAGATTTCATTTCACTACACTTAATGTTATATTTTTACAAAAAAAAAAAAAGGCAACTCCAAATATTTAAGAGTTCTTACATCCTTGCTAATAAAAGACCAATGATTGAGCCCGAAAGCTTTGGCAGACCAACAAAATGACTGAGCCTAGTTTCGTTATTCTTTTTTCTTTTTTCTTTTTTTAAGTAAAAGAGATGAATTGATTGATCAGAAACAGAATTGGCCATCATAAATTGTTGCTGTTTACGTTTCAAATATTAGGAGATATTAAGAGTTACGATTCTGTTTTTTAATTTAAAATTATGGTGTTACATCTAAAAATAAGGAATGTATCAGTTTATGCTCTGTGATCTTTATATAGAACTGCTTCAATAAAATAATAGATACTTCTTTGCACATTATTTTTTCCCCTCGTAAACTCCAAAAAACAACAGTTTCTGGATAAGAGCCATATCTGGGACAGATGGGATCCACTTGGAGCCCCCTTTTTTCAAGGTTTGTTCTGACTGGAAGTATATTCTTGCAAGCCCTCCAAGCCAGGCTTTTTCTTTTTGGGATTGCTGGAATTTTCCAGAGCTTATGCCACAAGTCTCCCGGAATGGAACTTGGAGAAGGGACAGAATTTGTGGTTCTGCTCAGCTCAAAATGGTAACCAAACTTCAGTGTATCGGCCATCATCAGTGTGCTCCATATAAGTCTGTCATGATGAAGGGAAAGGGAGAGAGGGATAGAAAGGATTTTTTTAGCAGATATTACCAGGAATAAAAAAATTGAGCTTTTACCTGTTATTCTTTACTAACAAGTTCTTACATTGAATAAAGACCAAGCAGATTAGGCCTATGATTTTCTCTCTATCTCCCATTTTTCCTCTTCTCACACCCTAGTTTTTTTTTGTTGTAATTTAAAAATGATAAAACTACACTGTAGCAGGCCGACAACAGTCGGTGGCGATTTTGGTTTGGGTTTGATTGGAAGGACTCGTGTTCTTATTTACTTGCCCTTCATTCAGAAGATCTTGCAACAACATTTGTCTACCACTGACTTGCTCTACAAGCTTGTAAAGGAGTGTGAAACAATGCTGGAAGACCTTTTCCCTGTGAACGATCCTGCTCCAGTTTCTGATGAGACAATTCCCCAAACTGAAGGCTGTGATCCTTAAACTTCAATCACTACCAAGAGTATTGGTTTGCTGGTTCTTAAGGAATTCATTGAGATCTCGAGTACTCATGGAGAGCCTTAATATAAAGTACCGTATCAGCTTTGCAGGTTTTGCATCATGGCCACTGTTGAAGATAAGTGAGAAGAGACATGGAAGAAAATCCCAGTTTTGGAACAAGCAGCCAAGTAACCTGCTGGGTTACATTGAGAGCAATGTAGTGGGATGACTATTGTCCCATCTCTCTTTTCTTTTAAATCGGATGCCTCTGTGTTATGCATGACTTAGATACTAACACAGATGACAGATGTAAGATGCTAAATGTAAAGATGGAATTAATTTTATAGAATTATAGGTTCCATATAGTAAAACCTGGAATTTAAAGAAGTTATGTTTTGACATTTTTCTGACGCACGTATTCAGTATCTATTGTAATTATGTATCCCGTTTCCTTATCTGCATCTTACGATAATGTTATAGCCTGCTACCCCTTCCACTTTTTCTATTTGGCAATAATAGAGCACACACCAAGCTTCACTTAGAAGGTGGCTTTATAGAAAAGTTCAATGGTGGCACTGGTAGGATGAATGGTATTTTGGTAATTTAACAGGTGGTACCGTGGTAGTGTATGCTGAAAAAGACTTGCCACCATTAATTTTTGTATGTAATCATGAAGCATTGAGCTTGTGTTTGGTTCGTTATCAAGAACTCACTTTTTAACTCTAGTTATTAGGAAGTTTCACTCTTTAATTCTTGGATACAGTGGACAATTTTATTTAATGTCAATTGATTTTAAGCTAGAATATAATATGGTATTAGAGTCTATAGCTCTCTTGATTCTCGTCTATTCTTGTAGGCTTGTCAATTTATGGTTACACAACATGTTTGTCCATACACAAAACTTGAGCCTATTTGCGCTGGAATGTAATGACGTCATTTATCTTTATGCAAAATTTTGACTGACAAGTCGATCATCTAAACTTGATTTCTTAAATAAATAATATAATTAACTTTTGTTAAAAAAATTAAAATTAATTTTTTATGTTATTTTTAATTACTAGATGGAGACGAATATACAGTATATCGAATCCCCAATAAATATGGGAACGGGGATAAAAATTGAATACCCGTCAAGCATAAAAATGAGGACGAGGAACCACATATCCATCTCCACTCTGTTTCCATGCCTAGACTAGATTGACCACTTGAGCCTAATGTTCGACTTCTAAATATGGAAATTTGGGCTAAACCTATCCAGCCCGACAAACATTTGAGCAAAATAAAAGAGAATTATATTTGTACTTTTTCCTTCTTCGCATGCTCTCTATATCTTTGTATTTTTTTTTTTCGAAAACTAATCTCTAGATTGTATATTGTACACTATGTTAATGTTTGGAATTTAGTTTTCAAAAAAAAGTTATATAACATTCCAAAAATTAAATTCTAGAATTATATTAGTTTTAATTTATGATTTGGATATATTAATTAAAATTACCTGATAAGGAAGATAAAAGATTCAAATGTTGGATAAGAACTTGGGAGACAATTTTTTTGTTAGGAATTTCTCCTAGGACTTCTGTCATAAAAAAAAAAAAAAAAAAAAAAAAAAAAAAAAAAAAACTTCTAGGACTATAGTGTTTGAGAGGCAAAATTTTGTAGTACAAGAACCCAATGCAATAATTAAAAGAAATGCTAGTTATTATATTCAAAATAAATGTGCTTCTTTCCTCTAACAAGACCATCTTCTAACGCAATTTAACATAAGTTAGATTTTTTTATCATAAAAAGTATTTTGAAGTTAAAAATTCCAACAGACTGATATATTTCAATGTGACCTTAGTTTCGTGTACTACTGCTCAAATGTTGTTACTTGGGTAATAGTAATCTCCATCGGCTTGTTGTTCAACTTCTTATTTTCATGTGGTGCTTGCTAGCTAATCAACTTTAATTTGCTACTATATTTCCATGTTTGTTCTAAAGTGATTCCTGGCTACCTTTCAACAAAATTCATGAACCAAAGCTAATGTGAACAAAAATGAAGCCAAGTCAAGTAAATTACTAAAGCAAAAAGATAAGCATTACAGGGCAAAGATGATAGAAAAAGCAGAAGCGCGTTGAGGAATAAAGTAGAGGCATCAAAGAAGATAGTAATCACCTAAAAAAACAGAGAGAGAGAGAGAGAGTGATGGAAATACCTCTCCATGATACAATCTAAACAATGAAGTCCACCTTCGGTTCCATATATAGTCTGAACTTAAGAAAACATAAAATGGGAATGCATCTTTTAGTTTCTTTAATTCTCATATTTCCACTTTATCAAAATGTCATTGACAAATAAGCCAAAACCTTATTAACTGTAAGAACAAAATAATTAAGAAAAGCTCAATCATAAATTGTAAGGTTCACTTTTGGCAAAAGACAAACCCTTATATAAGTGGCACTAAGTGGTATACTATAAATGCCACTGGCAAGGGAGATAGAGAACCATCAAATATCAAGCTCGAAGTTGGCAAAATACTAGTTTCTGTTTGCATTGTTGGTATGAAAATGGATGCCATATTGGGCTACCTAATAATTTTAGGCGAAGAGCTTCCTACACCATTTGAATTTCTCCTACAACATTTTTGAAATAGTGCATTTTCGTTAATACCCTTTAAATAATAAAAATTTTATTTAATTTATTTTTCACGTTTCTTCATCTTCCTCACCTTTGTGCTTCCGCTTCCGCTCCGCTTGGTTTGTTTGCTTCTCCACCGCATCGAAACGTCGACCTTGTCTGTGGATACATTGACTTTGGTGGTGTTCGTTTTCTGTGTCTTGTGGCCCTGGTGAGTGTTTGCTTTTGTAAGAGATGTCCATGGTCGTGTGGTGGCTGTCGCAGTTCGGGCATTGCTAATACGGAAGCAGTAATCCGTAAGAAAGAAAATGGCCTCATATGGATTGATGAAGCTTACGAATTACCTGATCCATATGAAGCTTACGGATTGAATAATCCGTAAGCATCATACGGATTACCGAATCCGTAACGCGAATAAACGTAAAGCTTACCTCTCCCGACGCGACCAACCGCTCCACTCCGACGAAGCAACGGCATAAATGACCAACCAAAAACCACCTCCAGCAATGAACCAGCTAATATGGACTTCAAAGCAGTGCTCTATACTCCTTTCGTTTGTCAGCTCAAATGGACTTCAAAGCAGCTCAAATGGACTTCAAAGCATCAATAATGGACTTCATAATTTTATGTGCTTTTCTCCAAGGGTATTTAGGCCATTTCAAAAAAACCAAATGGTGTAAGAGAAAAAGGAATGGTGTATGAAGCACACCCCTAATTTTAGTGATGACTTCGGCAGTACAAGCCCAGTTGAAAACTGCGTTTTATTCTACTTCATGTCCAAATGCTGAGGCAATTGTAGGGTCCAGCGTTGTATCCCACTTCAGCACAGACCTAACCCCTGGCCTGCTCAGGCTTCATTTTCATGATTGCTTTGTCCAAGTAAGCTAATCTCAACCTCAAATCCTTCACTCACGTAAAGCCGTAAATGTACAAAAGAAGGGGTGTATGAACACTTAAAAAATGAGAAACTATACATCTTAAAAAATGAGAAACTATACATCAAGATTAAAAGTGGCCAACATATGTATCTTAGTAATAAACTATGAGTTGTTAACATTTGTTCTTCTAATTTTTAGTTAACATTTAACAATTATAATTTCACTTTCACTTTTTTCCATAGTGATCAAGTCTTAATTTCTTTTCCTAAAATTTTATTTTTACCCACACATTAACGGCATTTGACAATATGTCAATATCTACCACAGGGATGCGATGGTTCAATTTTAATTTCAGACTCTACTGCAGAGAAGAATGCATTGCCAAACCTTTGTCTAAGAGGTTTTGAAGTGATCGATGATGCAAAATCACAAATAGAGGCCATATGTCCTGGAATCGTCTCATGTGCTGACATCCTAGCATTAGCAGCCCGTGATGCTGTCGATTTGTTATTAAAACAAACTCTTTAAACTTCCCCAAATACAGGAAGAAGAGATAAAATTAACACTGGTGAAAATAATAGCAGAGTGATGGCCCAAGTTGGCCAGTTCCCAGAGGAAGAAGAGATGGGAGGATTTCTTTATCATCTCAAGCCTCAAATATGCCTTCTCCACTTGACTCAGTTTCAGTCCAGAGGCAAAAATTTGCTGCCAAAGGTCTAGATGATCATAACCTTGTCAAGTTAGTTGGTATGCTTTCTTTCATAGTACTTAATGAAAGAAAAATATTAGTAACATACTCTTTTTAAGCATAAATATTTGACTGGAATTTATTAAAAAATATAGAATTTTGTGAATCTCACCTCGTTAAGAGTTATATTCATGATATTGTAACTTCTAACAAATTTTAACTAATAATAGAGAGTATGTTACCAAAAAATGTATTAGAGAATGTATTGTTAACACTCTTTTTTATAATAAAAATGTGTGACTCACTTATTTATGGTATGCTTCTAGTAGATGGAATATAATAATTTATTTTATGTATATGTCTTCAGGTGCACATACCATAGGCCAGACATTCTTCAGTTATTGTCTATACAATTTCACAACCTCTGGTAGTGCTGATCCTACTATAAACGTAGCTTTCTTAGCTCAACTTCAAGCACTTTGTCCAAAAAATGGAGATGGCTTAAGAAGGGTGGCCTTGGACAAAGACAGTCCAGCTAAATTTGATGTTAGTTTCTTCAAGAATGTACGTGATGGTAATGGGGATCTTGAGTCAGACCAGAGGTTGTGGGAAGATTCTTCTACTCAAAGTGTGGTGCAAAATTATGCTGGGAATGGTAGAGGGTTATTGGGGCTGAGGTTTGACTTTGAATTTCCAAAGGCCATGATTAAGTTAAGTAGCATAGAAGTGAAGACTTGTACTGATGGATCAGAGAAGTGTGTTCAAAATTTAATTGTTTTTATTGTTGGTTTGGCAGTTTGAGTGAAAGAACTAGAGCTATAAATGATAAATAATCAAATATCACTTGATGTACTAATGGTGTATGAAGAAATAAAAGCAAATGAAAAATATTGTATATTGAAAAATATAAAACTTTCGTCGCCTGAGAGATTCGAACTCTCGCGGGGAAACCCCATGTACTTAGCAGGCACACGCCTAAACCACTCGGCCAAAGCGACTTGGATATTAGTCTAGCGGAACTAATCATTACTATAATCTAAATAGTTAGAATTGAACTACAGATAATTAATCCTTTTGTCTAGACGGTTTATAATAAGGATGTTTTAATCTTTCAGATTGATTTTAATGAAGCAAATGATTTTTTTTATTTGTGAAAATTAAGGATGACTTCAGAAGATTTATAACAATTCGTGTATCTTTACTCAACTAATTGAATTAAATTCCCTTAACATAGACAAATGATTTTTACAAGCACTAACAGTATAATTGTGGTTGCTTATCGGATCTATATCTTTAGTTTCTTGCGTAAGAACTGATTTTAAATATTGAAAAAAGACAGAGACACTCGTCAACCAACGTGTTATCTGGTAATCTACAAGATATTATATAAAAAGATATATACGAAAACATGCATTTTTTTAATATAAAACGATCGAATTATATAAAGCCATAATGAATTATATATATATATATATATATATTACATTTTTGTCATCTAATTTATGCTAAAAGAGTCTATTATCTCCCGAGAGTTTTCTGTCTAAAAATTCGTATGTATGGTGAAATGATCTTTAAAAATTCTTGTCATCTGACACATCTCAGGCGAACAATTTTCTACCTATGTTCTTCTAATTTTTACAACGATTTGGTCATTAGCTTCTGCTGTTATTATTTTTGTTGCCTTGAACATTGATTGAACTTCTTCTGTCATTGCCTAATCCAAGTAAACGCTATCTAGCGGGTCTACATCACACAACCACGGAATATTCATGAATTAAGACAAAAATCTTAGTTCAAAAACAGAAGAATACATTATTTAATACACATTGCATAAAGACCAACGAAGGAACAAGCAAATTCCTACATCCTTTTCTCTTTGTATAGCCATTAGGAATCTTTGAATTCAATCTAGCCAAACTTTTAATCATCAAATGTGCTCATGATTCCACCAAGAAAGCCAGCTCCATTACAAGATCCACACAAAATATCCCTTTTGCCCCTGCAAGAAACATACATGTTGGATAGGATTAGATTGAAGCTAAACCAAGAAGGCACCGGCCACTGGCAATTATAATCCGAAGGCCTTCGTCACGGCCAATTTGAGATGGTTATTTTACACGAGTCTACTTTGCCGGGTTTATCTTTAAATATATTTGAGACTTGGACTAGATATTATGAGTATTTTGCACCTATTTTTTAACAGCATTATACTCTAACAAAATCATGACTACTACTAAGTCTGAAAGTTATATTACAGTATTGGACAATCATTTAATCTTATTCTATGGAGTATTGGACACCACACTATGCTACTACACAATAGCATAGCATAGTGTGGTGTGTGGTAGCAAGCAATAGCACGGTGTGGTGTGTGTTAGCAGGCTAGCAACACTGGTAATGATGATGCATATAGTTTTGGTTTGATTTTTTTTCTTGAGGGGGAGGGGGGTGGGTTGGGATAGAAATTGATGCATATAATTGAATACTTATACACTATACAATACATAACAAAGCACAGTCATACATGCTCACTGGATAAAATAAAGGGAGAGGAAGGAATGCGGTATGGTACAGTTACCTGCATAGCCAACACAATCCACCGGCTTTAAATTGTCCATTGAAGTGATCTACAGAATTAACTCCAGTACCTTTGCATTGAGTACATGATATTGCACCTGGCAGTTGAGCAAAAGATAACAATCGAGTGAGTTGAATACTGATGTTTCTAATGGAAAGGAAGAAAAAACTTAACATATCAGCTAGCTCTTCAAAAAATTTGAAGCATCTGTTGTATTCATGAAGCAAAAGCAGTAGGCCTCAAATATGCATGGAAAAAATCCTGACTCATAAGAAGATTATTGGTATTCTGAATGTAAATGCACGGTAGAGAACCATCATCACTAAAATACATAACAAGCGGGAACATACCTCCAGGCTAACGTTGGCTTATCTCACTAAGAGTGAACTAAAAAGTATTCTAAATTTTAACAAAGTCTATGGTTTTGTTGTTCTAATTTTTGCGCAAAACGAGCAATTGCTATATGAAATCACACGAAGGCTCTCATTAATTTAAACCGTCTTTAAATAAAGAATAAGAAAGCTACAAAAGATCGCAATAAGAAGAAATTAAAACTCAACATTTTCACTTACCATTTCCATCACAATCAGAACAAACGATGCTACTAACTTTTGTGCTTTGTGTAGTGTTATCTTCTGTAGCCTGTATGAAATCAAAATCAGAGAGGGGTTCAAAATATATGCAATTATGCATTGTCAAACACAATAATAGAAACCAGTTACATTTGAGGCTTGTGCAAGTTACATGTGCCATATTCTATTTTTTAGCCCTCACTTTTTTCCAAATGTTACTGGACAAAACTTTTCAGCCTATGAACCACACATCTCAAACCATAAATCAACGACTTGACTGATACACCAAACCGATGTACTCATGCTAGCATTTTTTTAAAAAGAAAAAAGAAAAGAACTGAACACAAAGACAAAGCACCTTATTTGTAAATGGGATACTAAAATCATTCTCAATTCTCACCTTAACCTTCAAGGACTGAAAGTTTGGAACTTTAGAATTCTGACACACTTCTTTCATCTCAAAAGCCTTTCGGGTAACCGAATTACCGGTAACTGCCCCTATTTAAATTGATACAAAATCTCATTGAATTACATAAGCACTGCAAAACCCTAAAAAGCACAAACAAACACAGAGTTATTAATACCAGGTCTGTTTGAGGATTTCAAGGAACAAATGGGAGCAAAACACAGAGAGTGCGTCATTCTCAATCCCAGGAAGTCCTAAATATCAAACGTTGTAGCCAAGTTTGGTCTGAACTGAACTGAAGGAGTGAGTTCGGCTAACACGAGTTGGAAAAGATAAGGCCTTGGAATTTGTGGGCAAAGTTCGATCTTTTTTATTACTTTAACGCCCTTGGACATGTTCACTGAATGGTGGGCATTTTGGTAAAATCATTCTTCTGGTGCATAAAACAAAGATATGGATTTCGTGAAGCACAGCAAGCACTCTGCTGTCCGTACACCACTTTCTTCCCTCCCAAAGTAAGCTTAACTGTATCCAATTTCATCTGATTCATCGGTGTTCTGTGTCAGTTTTAGTCAAATTTTCAATTCCCTTTTCAGTAAACTGTGGATATTTTCACCAAGATACTAATGGGGAAGTTTGATACTGGAGTGGCTTTTTAATGTTATGTGTTTCTTTTCTTCTTTTTTAGGGAGGGAAAAGATTAGTTACTTGATTTGTTTCAGGACTTCATTTTGTGGACAAGTTGTGTGCGATCCAAGTTTTTGTGGGAGACAAATAACTAGAAGCCATGGAAACCGTCTTGTTGTTCACTCACTGGTTGCTACTTCAACCTTTCTGTGGTCTCTGTCATTTCATTTATCATTGCTTATAATTGTGATTTGCGTATATTTGAAGTCTCTTTTGGTGTAGTTACTATGAATTATAACTATGGAGTTTCTTTGTTGACAGCTTGGAAGGAATGTGAGGTCCATGAAGAGCAGAGAGACTGTGATTCCTGAACCAGATTACAGGATTCCAATTGTGCTACTTGGTGGTTACTAATTCTCTCTTTACTTGTATGTGTCTTACCACATAATCTTAGGCTTAGTAGTTATAAGGTTGATTTGGTGGTGAAGGAAGAAGGGATGGGAGAGAGGTTGTGGTTTCGAATCTCCCTCACAAACAAAAAACTAACTACTAACATTTACCGATAAAAAAAAAAAAAAATAATCTTAAGCTTTCAAGTAAGCAATAATGCTTACTATTTAAGCTGATTGCACATGCTGTTATACAAAATCGACAGACCATAGTCCGCAACACAATACGTGCATTATCTTGGTTTACTTCAAGGAGACGCAAACAAAGCCTGAGGGACAAATTCATTTCTTTCCCATAATACTTGTAAGTAGTTTGGACACAAAGAGTATAGCCAATACACATATAGGAGATAACTAAGAAAATAATTTTCTTTCTTACTTGAGTTGCAGACGTCAAGCTTCAACATTACATTATTTTATTTCTTGCTAATTAATTTTGACAAACAGAATAGGAAGCAGCTTTATGACGTTATGGTGGAAAGAGCTGGCCCCAAACTAGTGGACCAAAAGAATCCTGAGGACTGAGCTGTGTGGTTAGAGCCTCAGGTATCAACCCTGTGCCTGAATTATAATCATTCTTTTGTTCCAAGATATACCAATTAAGTAAAGGGATATGGGTTGCGGTTTGATATATCAATCTTACTAGGCATAGGCAGTAGTGCTATGGCAATTGGCAGAGTAATCATGGATTTTTGGCATCCTGTTATAACTTATTATATTGAGAATCAATCACTTTAGCCAGTGAATTTTTTGTCTTCTGAGTTCCATGCTTAGGTCTTCAGTGGTGTAACTTGTGTCTTCAGTCTACTCTCTTTTTCTTCGTGCTTGCCCTGTAGCGTAAATGGGTCTAAGGAAACTTTTGTGGGAGAACCAGCGAATTCTACTGAAATTTTCCTGATGTACCACAAGTTACATATCCCTTACACAAATGTATGACATGTTATTTCTTAATAGATATTTGTGAGTAATGTTATATCACCTTTTACTAATATTCTGTTAATCCTCTTAATACTTTACAGAGAAAGTAATAAATAAAATAGTAGATGTATTTAATATCTTAAAAACATAAAAAGCATTCACTATTTGCTTCTTTTGATAGTGAGAATTAGGAGGAGGTCCGTTTAAAATTATTATTTTGTATGTGTAGCACCTATGCCTACAGGATTGGTTATTTGATCATTATACAATAGAATAGTGATTGTAAAGTTTCTTAAGTGCTTATGTTTTACAGTTGGGGTATCTCGGAAACCATAGAAGTCTACTGCCGACAAAGAGGCTTCTTAAGTTGGGACTGATATTTGTTTTGGTCAGTGTAAGAAGAGCATGAGAATTTCTCGTTTCTCTTCCACATACTGCTCTCGCAGTTTCAAGAAGCCAGCAAGTTCAAGCTAAACAAACAATTCAATTATTTGAAGTCTTGTTAGCATATAACACTAGTTCATCTTGTTCCTTTTGAGATTGACCAGTGATTGATTTTACTTCATTTTGGAAGATGTATAATTTCACAGTACCCATATATTTGACTTATGTTGGCTTCCACAGATGATGTAGTTCTCTGTATTCAGGACTTCATATTCGTTATGACATATCAAACATGAAAAGTTTATACACAAATATTATATAAATAGATTTCAATATATAATTTGAAAATCGTGGAATGCATTAAACGAATGCCTACAGATAAAGGGTTGATAATCGTCAAATATGCTTAAAATTTATACATTATTTGAGACAATTATATAGCATTTTTGATTCATTGAGCCTTGTTTTGACTCAAATTTAGGATTGAATAAAAAAACCACACTTAGATACCTTAGGATGTTAATTAGTTAGGATTTCTTGATATTTTTGTGGAGTTTTGCATGTAATAAGTCAGAAATCACGGAATTTTTTTAGGTAGGGCTCAAGCTTTATTTCACGTAGCTGACTTTACCCTCCATTGGAATAGTTTTTCGCTATGTTCGCAGGCAAGTGAGACGATCCATCAATGCCCTTATCTGCTTCGAAAGAACCGGTGTCATCCAAACATGGTGAAGAGGTGGCAACTGGATTAATAATAGCTGAAACTTCTACTGTACAGGGTTCGGCTTGCCCAACTGTCCAAAGTGGTGATTTGCTCGCTTAAGCGTGGCATGTTGTGTGCTTAAGCAAGCCAAGACAAATGGAAGTTGAGAAGCCATTGACATGCCTCACTCAAGTGACCCTCTTTGGTCATTTAAGTAAGAGGAAATAAGAGCTAAAATGATGGAATCTGACTTGCTTAAACACAACATTTTGGGCGCTTAAGCAAGCTCAGACATAGAGCACAGCTAACTCCAATGAAGGTCCTTGCTTAAGTTCCCTACAGGAAAGCTTAAGTGAAGACAACCAAGCCAGGACACACATGAAGACCTCACTTAAGTGAGACATTTTGGGCACTTAAGCAAGGGAAGACAATGGGCAGCAAAAGTTTAAAGGAGTCTCGCTTAAGCGAGAGTGTTGCAACAGGCTCAAGCCCACATCGATTTATAAAACTTGTTGGGTGAATGAGAGAGGATCTCAACACGAATTAGAGCAATTGTTTTGCGAGAGAGAGTAGATCATTCTTAGGCTTTTAGCTTGTTATTCTTACACTTTGTACGAATTCTTCGAAGATTGTAATCAAGCTATGAGCAGTTAATCTCCTCATCTATCGAGATTGGAATGGCTTACCTAATTTCATGTGATTCTCCCTTTTAATACAATTGTTTCTATATTTATTATTTTTCCTCTATTCTTAATATTTATTTTAGACTGATCACCTATTATTTGATCATAGAAATCCTTAATTTAATTGATAGACACTCTTTTGATTCCTAAAACTAAGAAGACTACCTAATTGGAATTGTCGCTAGACATAAGTCAATACCAATTAGACTCCGCTAATTCTTACTCGATAATGCTGACTATTTAGATTAATTTACTAAGACATTGAGAATTAATTTAAATAAATTAGGCTCTTTCTCCTAAGACATTAAAATTATAATATATTTATGAATTAAGGATAAATTACATGAATGATTAGATTAATTGTGATTATTACATTGAAATATGGAAAATCAAATTCAACCCCAGTCGTTCAAACCTCTCAATTCTCATAACAACACTGCTACCAATTCTGCTTTTTTTTTCACATTACTCTTATTCTTACAATTGTTCTTTATTTATTCATTTTACTGTTCATTAGTCTTTAAATTGTTCCAACCAACCCTTTGATAAAATATTTTATATAAAACCTTAGCTTTTTTTTTTAATTAGAATTGTCTGGATAAACATAGACCTTTGGGAGACGACTTGGACAGAAATCCTATTACTATTTGAAATTTGTGATGTCACTTGACCATACGAAAAATCCCTAACAAGGACGGTATACAAGACGTAAACTCAAACACATCTACACAAGAATCATAGGTAATGCTTGTCGAATAACACATGCATTTCAAACTTCATGGACAGATAGAGATCATGAAGCAGCTAGCAGTTAGCAGTGTAGTTGCCACCCGTCTTAACTCGTTCATCAGCATCGGCAACCAATCCACCACTCAAGAATTAGCTTGACATAGTCAAGTGGCAATAACTTGGTTTTCCATCTAGGGGCTGCAAAAACTGAAAACCAAAATTATGATCAATCCTTCTTGATGCAGTGTGCATCTGTGCCATGTTGGGTGCAATCATGATAACCCACACTATGGAGGAAATCTCGAATCTCTTTTGCACTGCTATTACTGGCCTGTAACAAGCGCTCATCTTCTTCGTATATGAGATATGGGGCTTGGCTTCCTTTCCTTGAGAGCAACTTTGATGCTCCTTTAAGAACGTGATATTCCCAGCCTTGAACATCTATTTTAAGCAGAAGCACACGCTCAGATTTTGGAATCACTTCATCAAGAGGAACAGTCCGTACTTGAAAAGCTATCTCTTCATTCGACTTAAATGCCAACTTTGCACCTGTGGCAGAAATCGCACTGTTGTCCAGCCTACCAACCAACTGGAAAATCAAGTAAAATTGAATTAATCAGCATTGAAAGACAAGCAGAAGTTGCAATGTAAATAAAGTAATTCATTTCCTTGTCCTTTAAGGTTTCATGTCCGAAACAATGAGGACTTGGACAAATGGTTACTAACTCTCACCCGTAAGAAGTTATATATTTTCTCCCCATATCCATTTCATTTGAAGAAGAAAAAAAGGAACTTTCATATAAAATCATGGAGTCAGCAACTTGACAACTATAATTTAAACCAAAAATAAAAACAGATTTTTGTTGCATTTTTTCCAAACTATCAAACATTTTTTCAACCATAGCACAGTCCATCTTGTGCATTATTTTTAAGATGCTATAAAAACCAGCTATCGTTAAATGAACATATTAAATCTTTGGAGACCAATTTTCAAGCTGAGGAGGATGAGATTTGAGATTTACATGTTATGACACTCATCCCAGTCTATCCAACCAAAGCAGACAAGCTGGCTCTTTAAATAAGCTTTCTAATGGATAAAAAGATCATCATTCAAAATATGCCAACTGCAAGCAAGGACTAGCCTTCCCTAACAAAATTTTTCATCAGCAATTTGGGGATATTGTGGGGGCACAATTGGAGGTCGTTACCATCACCTGAACCTAAGACCTTATTTAAATCTCCATCCAACCCAACTAGCTGAGCTAATCAGGTCCGTCAAAACCTTATGATCACCTCAAATGAGCCAAAACAGCTCATCTAGAAAAATGTGCTTTAGCTTCAACATAACTCCAAATGGGAAGCTTAGAATCCTTTTGAATGGGTAGACATGAGGATACAACAAAAAATATAACAGAAGATTGGTCAGGTAACAAAGGGAAAACTCATGAAGATGCTGCCACCAGTAAGCTAAAGCTCCAAGCTATCCTATACTTCACTCATGCATGTGTTGTTTTCCCAATAAATCTGCATACTGGTTATCCTTATGCAAAACATGGCCACACACACACACACACACTTCTTCTCTCTTTGCAAGAGTGCAAATATCCTGAATAATAGCTCCATATAAATGGCATGCTGGGTCTGCCTTATTTACCATGTTAATAACTTCCAGAGAAGCTCATAAAATATGCTTTGATTGATTTACCATATTCTGTAACACTGAACCTATTCCAACATAAACTAAATAGACTATAACTGAAATATCACTAACTCCTTCCTATCCTTTAACTAGAAGCAACTCAAGAACATCCAGATTAATTATATTTACATAAGCCATTCCATCGTCAGTCTTGCAAAGAATGATTAAGATGCAAGTAAGTTTATCATGAAATTCCAAAATGTTCAACCAATAATTTTGAGCTGATTCAACTTCACCCTTTAGGGAACAAAGCATAAGTGGAAAACCACAGTAGAAGTTCAAGGAAGTGGGTTATCAACTTGTCATTTTCATAAATCTATTTATGTTATCCAGAAACATTTTTTTCTCATCCACATTAGATGATTACTTTCTGAGCTAATTAGATTAGTATCCAACACTCCAACTAACCCAAGCCTTCTTCTACAGTCCCTCATCATAGTTGACTATACTAAAATTCAATTCAAGCACCCAAAAAAAAGGCAAATCAAAATAAATAAAATAATAAGAAAGAAAAGAAATGTGACCTTGTGAACGGTGATGTTGCCAACGTGATCCGACGCAGCGGCCTCGAAGACAGAGACCAAATCCGCAACTCTATTGAAGTAAACCCCTTCACAGATCCTCTGCAAATTCTCGAACACAGGCTCGAAAGCCAGAACCCGAAACCCCATAGCGGACGCGGCGAAGGACGCCATACCGACGTTGGCACCAACGTCGACAAAAAACCCATCCTTACCCTCAGTCCTGGCCTTCTCGAGAACTTCCTGAACCGTAACGGAGATGTCGGGTTTTCGAAAGGGTTTCCCCTTGAGCATCCTCACGATGTTCTTGTGGGGCTTGTCGGGTAAGGTACCGAAATCCGAGAGCGAGAAGAGGAAGGGGTAGCGGACGCCCTCGACGATGTTGGCGACGACGGGGTGGGCCTGCGGGGAGGCCGCGCAGTCGAAGGGGGAGATTGCATTGAAGGAAAGACGGGTGTTGAAGGTGGTGAAGGTAGGGTTTGAAGGGCGCGAGGTGAGGAATGCGAAGAAGAAGATGAGGATGATGATAGTGGAAGAGAAGAGTAGGAACAGTAGCTTGGGAGAAAGAAGTCTCGTAGATTTATTATCTCTTTTCCAGGCATTTGCCATGGAAAAGGACTTGAAGCTCAAGCTTCACTCAATGAAGGAGAATTTTCTCCAAAAAGTGAGGGGATTTCGAGATTTGGATCTGCTAGATGATGACTACATCGTGCTTCGAGTGAGGACGAGTGTTTCCTCTAATTCTGAGAGAGAGGCAATAAAGAGTGTTTTGATTAAAGGTTTTTTTGTTTTTCAAAATCAAGAGAATCTTTAGGGAATTTGTTCTAATTTATAAAAGGATAAATAGTTAATATCAATACATTTTTACTAAACTAATTTGTCATATCTTAAATTTTTTTTCATTTAAGGATAAAATATAATTTAAGAATAATTTTTTTTTCTTTTTTATATAGTTACAAGCATAATAATAATATTACGATAATCACTTCAAAAATAGGAAAATAAATATAAATTAAAAAAACATAACAATAATCATAATATTTATTAATAATCATAATAATATGTACAATAGTGTATGAATGTTCATTTTGAATATTTTTTATTGTGACAGATAAATTATGATTATTAATCAATATTATTGTTATTATTATATTTCTTTTAACTTATGTTTGCTTCTTTATTATTATTTTAAGTGATTATTGTAATGTTATTATTATGCTTATAACTAGAAAAAATGAGGAAAGATTTATCCTTAATTATATTTTACCTTTAAATGAAACGAAATTTGGAGTATGACAAATTAGTCCAATAGAAACGTATTGACATTTTGGTCCAACAAAAAATTACTGATATTTTGGTCTAATGTAAAATTACCGACATTTTGGTCAAATGGTTACTTAATGACATTTTGGTCCAATGAAAATGTACTCACATTTTGATAAAAAAAAAAAATTACTGACATTTTGGTCCAAAAAAAAATTACTAACATGACATTTTGGTCTAATAGAAAATTACTGACATTTTTTTCCAGTGGTAACTTATTGACAATTTCGTTCAATGATAACTTACTGACATTTTTATCCAAAATCTATTCAATAGTCATGTTAGCAATCATTTTTCTGATATTTTCGTCCCTTTGTGTCAAGTAGGTTCTTTCATTAATGTAACGGATGGAAGTTAACAAAAGGATGAATTTGTCACACTTTTTACACTTTCGGAGACTAAAATTTAAATTTTCATCTTTCAGGGACAAATTTGTCAGAGCTCTACACATTCAAGGACGAAAATGACTATTTATCCTTTATAAAATTATAATTATTAGATACTTTTTAATGGAATTATTATTATTTAAAAATTAAGAATTTTTTAGACATATTTAATTAAATTGATTTCATTACATTATTACTTTTCTTTTTCTTGTTTGTTTCTTTTCCTTTAAAGTGTATACACTTTATAAAATATTTTCTTTATCCCATAATAATTATTGTGTAAGAAAAAATCAATTTCAAAATAGTTATTATTTAAATTTTTTTCAATGAATAACATTATTGTTTTTCTACTCGTGTGATTTATAATACTAATGAGAGATAAAAAAAACTTAAAATAAATTAATGATTATAAGATTAATTTTGTAAAAATATTATTAATTTTATTTATTTATGCAAAACACCCTAGGACAAT
>PYAF01002171.1:74726-128155 GCA_007407185.1 Glycine tomentella | reverse complement strand
TTGGTTACGGGTTGGCGTTTTTGGGGGTTGCGTATTATAATCATTGCAAGTTGCAGGCTTTGAAGGCTTCGGAGGCGCAGAAGAAGGCTCAGCAGGCTGATGAAGAGGCTGGGAGGTTGTTGGAGCAGAAGGATGGAGAAGGGACTGGAAGGAAGAACGACAACCAGAACTGATTCAAGTGCTGATCTCATTTTTTGGTGACTCTTCGATTAATGTTGGATGACGCAGGTTTTGTTTTTGGTTTTGTTCTGTAATGTACTCTGCTATTAGGTAATTATTATTATCATCGTCGTTATTGTTATTATCGTTATGATTATATTATTATTATTATGTTACATGTTACTTCTCACAGTTTATTTTTCATACCCATATTTAGTTATGGATTGGATTGGAGGCTGAGGTTGACGTTTGTTCCTTATATTACTGATTCGTGTTTATGGGTAGATAATGAAATTGCATTATGATTTAATAATTTATTAATGTTCTGCAAGTTTATTGTGGAACAGCTAAGTTGATGGTTGTTATTTCTAAGTTTGCGGTTATAATTCTCGCTTTCGCTTCATTCTTTTTGTCATGTTGAGATCATGTTTGCTTTATGCCTTTATCATTCAGATTCAGTTAGTATTCAATGTGATACTGTGTCTCTCTGGCATTTAATTTTTGGGAGAAAGGAAAGATTTCTGTGTAACCGTATGTGTTGTGAACCCTTTTCGAGCACAGAGAATTAAGAAGGAAAATAGAAAACTAAAAATGAATTCATTCTTCTTCCTTTATATATATATATATATATATATATATATATATATGATGCAATGTGCACTCACGCACTAAACAGAACTCAATTGTAGAACATATCTCATTCATGTTATCGATTATTTAATAAAAACCCTCTTAATACTTCTTATGGACCTTTACATTATAACTTGGGCCATAACAGTATGTTTATAATATTGAACAACTTCTCTGTTTTAACTCTACTCCCCTGAATTGCATTTTTTCTAGGTTCAAAATCCATTATTAATAGTGGAGAGATTTTAGTGCGTACGTCCCCTACCAGTCGTTTATTCTAAATCCGCTGTTTATGGTTTCCTATCGTCATATTCTTGGAACACCCCCCGGTCTGCGTGTTTCATGGTGCCTTGTTTTCTTCATCACGCTTTTAATACTCTGTTTTATTGGATTTACTTTGTCCATTCGAACTTTTAATGGACTTGTATGTGATTAAAACTTACGCATTATGTATGAATTTTGCTATCTGTGCTGATGGGTAGTGAGTAGTAGCCATGCACGAGCAACCTCACTCATTTCCTCACGCATTTCTAGTTCCACTTTTGGTTGGTTGAGGTTGCTGCCAGTGCTAGTTCTTTCTTTGTCGTTTGGAACTTGATATGTTTCAACTGAGAGTACGTGTTAGTTCTGAAATTTGCTTTAAGGGGCATCTCTATCCGGAACTTAGTCACTTTATTCATTATCATCGTGGAATGGAAAACAAAGATAATGTAAATGATGATCATGCCACAAGTTTCTAAGTGATTTAAACTGCAAATATACAGCGTTTCTCAATCGCTTATACGAACCGATCAATCATAATTACCCTAAAATATTGGTTATTTATCCTTTGTTGGCAAAGTGGAAAATATTAGACCGTTCAATTACAAATAATGAGATTTAGGTATTAAAATAGAAGGCGACAATACAACGAGGTTAGTCTAATGGTTAACAATATGATTGCCTAGTATTGAGTAAGAAATGAAGGCGACAGGTATGCTCAACAATAAATCAAAAACTAATTGCATTTATTTCAACTTAACTTTCCGGAAGAACTTTTAATAAATCAACAATTTTATTTACCTTTGAATTTAAGTGTTATTAAACATCCAGTGTCAATCTGAGTGCATTTATTTCGACTGAACCCTTCTGGGAGAACTTTTAAAAAATGAACTTTATATTTTTTTTTGACATTTTATCTTTAAATTTAAGTGTTATTAACATCTACTTTGTGTAGATGTTATATTTGTGTGCGTGCACGTTCTCTTACTCGCACTATTGCTACTCTGGATTCGGGCATCCGCCAAAAATCATCCTTTGAGCATTGGTTCTCCCGTATTCCTAATCAGGTTTAGTTCTGTCACAAACTTTGTACATGTTTGATTTTCAGGTAAAAAAGTATTTTTGAGACAAAAGTAATTTTATCACAGGACCAATATCTTTTGCTTTTATTTTTGTTTTACTTTTATCTATTGGATTCATGTAACATCTGTAACATTAATCCAAACATAGAGAATCAGCTGATTTATTGGCTTCTTTAAATGAGTTAATGTAACTGTAATTGCTACTTTTTGGGCCATACTAGAAAGTGCATCACCTGCTTGTCTGGACCATCTATTAATTGGCCACACGTCCGAAGCAGTTCCAATTCGAAACAAGCATTTTCACCTCTCCTCCGATTCGGGAAGCCCTTTGGATGGGAAACTTTGTTGGATTCTAATTGTCTTGATCTAGTAAGGGGAGGGAATCAGATATGGAAGATAAATTTCATTTTGAAATATAGAGATATTCCAACAGGAATTACAGATTTGTTTCGTAGCACGAAGGGAAATCGTGCAGCATGAAATAGCGAACCAAACTAGTTTCAGTATGGATTTATTTACTTTTCCTGAAACTCATTTCTACCTTTACTGGATGATCAAATTCAAAGCTATGATCTACTCTTCCTTGGGTTAGTTTTGTTCCTCGTTTTCGGGCTAGAGCTTCGGCCTTCTTGGACCAATTTTTGTATAAAATAAAAATCTAGTGAAAAAGAAAGAAAGATGAAGATTGTTATTGGTCCCTACAACATGGGGGAATTTTTTTTTTCTTCCAAAAATGTCCATTGTGCGAAATTATGATTATGATTCCGTTGTTGGACCCATACAACAAATCATGTTTCTACTATTTTTTTTTTAGTCCCAAACAACACAATAAAACATATTATCGTTGTGATATAAAAAAGATGAAAACATTTTTCACACCACCATAAAAATAAACTGTGCTTGGTCGAAAATAAAATATAAAAAAAAACAGAGCATTTTTAGAGTATCCGTAAGTGCATCTAGCTAGTGGCAAGTATTCTAGATATGACAACATAGGGGTCGAATCTAAAATTATACAATAAATCATTGCAAATTAAAGATAGGAAATCTACAAAGAGGAGCCACACCACCATGACAACTACAATTAGTTTAATCCTACCAAGCATACTACTGGATTTGTTTGTCACACCACCATAATTTCATTTTACATAGACAACGAAAACAACATGTTTCTATTTTTAATATTTTTCTCTAATCTTTGTGAGATAAAGCAAAGGTTGTAGTCATTGTGACATTACTCAGAACTCAATTATGTCATACATCTATGTTCTATGCTCTATTTGGATTGGAAGTGAAACAAAGAAGGAAGAAATAAGAACAAAAATATGGAAAATCTTCTCCCTCTCTGTTTGAATGAGGAAAAGAGTGAGTCAAAATAAATAAACAAATTATATATGAAAAAACTTCATTATATTAACTACGAAATTAAATTTAACTCAAAAAATTAAATTTTTTTGTTACATTATTTTTCCTAGCGTAAATACATGGTTTATTACTCCGAAAGAAAAAAAACCCGATGCACAAGAGAAGAATGTTATAATAAAACAGCTGTATAATCAATGCCCTTATGATATTCTGCTAAGATTGAAAACATCGTGGATTCATGGTTAAGAAACCGTAAAGGCTTGGTTGGGTGATGAGATACTAACTTCATTAAAAGGTCGAGGAAGTCTTAACCTGATATTCAAATATATTTAACATTTGCAGGTAAAAGTTAAAGGGCATGATGAGTGATACGGTGTCTATTAACAAGCTGGTCTTTCTTCGCGAGGTCGATTGAAATGCTTGGCATGTTCCTCGAGTTAATATTTTTGCATCAGAAATGTAGTTATTAATAGGCTTCAATCTTATTAAATGACTTTGACGAACAATTTATTAACTTTCTTTTGGGCTCTATTGAGGCATTCAAACAGGTCAATTAAATTTAGGCATTTTTTTTTTTTGAAATTGCATAGACTTTTTCTGAAAATTTTGTAAGATTTCTTTGAAGAGAGTCGCCTTAGAAGGTAATCTATCCAACATTAGTCTCCATGAAAAAGCCTTCATCTTAAGAGGCACAAGATACCTCCACAGTTTATTATTATCAGAGCTGAAAGAGAAGGATTAGAGTGATCAATATGATGAAGGCATTTTAATAAGTGATCGTATGCAGATCTGATGGAAAAACATTGTGAACTTTCACCAATCCATATTAAAAAATAATATAATCTTTACATCGTAAAATAGTGGATATCATGTATCGAAGTTATGAAAATAACTCGTGGTAAAATTAATCCATTTTCAAAGTTATAAACAAATGACTTATGACATGAGATTGTTACAAATTAATTTTGATACACACTTGTGGTGGTAGGTATAGGACGAAGCGGTAACAATGTTTATTAGGAAGACGTTTCATTATATGCACCGGCCACAAGAGCTCGAAGGAGTTTCCATATAGGTGATTTAAACTTCAAAACATCATCACTTACTTTGGAAATTATTTCAGACAGGTTTGTTTCTAACGCAGGCGACCCAATCCAAAATACTCAAATAAAGTATAATGTCTAATTTATTTCTTTATGTTAAAATGTAAATTATATATCATGATTTGTATGTGAATCACCTTTGACATTTATGGACAGTGTAAAATCCTCAAAATTATATTTTAGTTTATATTTATGATTAAATTATGGAAGTATGATAATATTTGGATACAAAAATATAAATATTTATTTGAACATAAATATTCTAAAAGAATTCATGTACAACAGCCATGCAAATATGCTTGGCTAAGTAAATATTTGGTCAACTAAAATCAAGGTAAAGTCCATAAGCTGTCCAAGATTCTTGAACATTCTTCTTATGACTATCCATGTGGCATTAGGGGGAACAAATAAACAAAATCAAGCTTTAAGCAGCCTTCCACGTGCACATGTCATTAATGAAGAAATCTTGCTTTATTTAGTTTCAGTCATATGGATATAGACAAAAGAAATTCATTTATTTAGCAACTTCCACGTTTCCTCAACCCATAAATGAGGAAATATTTGTCATGATTAAATTTGGATAAAAATCTTTAAGGATAGTTACCTTATAACTAAACTAAATCTAATTGAGTTTCAAATCTAATTAATTCACTTAATATCTCTCTCTCGGCTTGTAAGCTTTTCACTGGGTGATTTGCTTTCACATCTCATTTCCTTAATTGCTTAGACTGTAGTCTCACTTCTATTGTCTTATATACTTCCATTTCTTCTTTCTTCCACGTAAAGACTTTCTTTCTTGAAAGACAATCATCTACTCTGTTCATTTCAAAAATCAAACTTACTTGAGGTAAGCTAGGCTTCAATCTTTAGTTAGGAATTTATTTGGACTAATTTACATGCTTAAATGTACAGATTTACAGCTATTATTTAGGTTGGAATTTCATGTCATTTGAAGGTTATTTTATGATATGAAAATGTTGATTTAAACCATATGATAGGTGATGATTTATAGGCTGAAATCTTAGTGATGTTTGGGAGTATATCTAGTGATATTTGGAAGTGATTTGGATGATATTTGGGTTATTTTTATTATTTGGACTGTAACCCGGCATCCCAGCTACAGTACCCCGGCAATCCAGCTATACCAACCCGGCATCCCAGCTACAACAACCCGGCAACCCAGCTATATCAACCCGGCATCCTAGCTACAACAACCCGGCAATCCAGCTACAACACCTCGGCATCCTAGCTATGCCAACCCAGCAACCCAGCTACAGCAACCCGGCATCTCGACTACAAAAAAAAAAAATTACATTTAAATTAAAGATATATTATGGTTTATTAGTTAGACTATTAATATGATTTTTCTGTAGCTTGAAGATAATCAATTATCATGCCTGAGTTGGTATGGTTTTATTTGTATAAGGTATGGTAGCCTAACCATATTTTTGGTACATATGATGTTATGATGGAATTCGATGTGGTGATATGTTGATTCACGTTTCCAAGTCCATTACGAGATTTGTGAAACAATATTTGATACTGCATATAGTACGATATGTAGTGACCAGGTGCAGATACATGGAATAAATTATGTATGTTTGTGTAAGACGATCGCAGCGTCTATATCCAGTACGAGGTGTAGTTACATACAGTATGATACGTAGAGGCCATGTGCACCCTGGAAAAATTCATTTCATGCATTCATATAGTTGCATAATTCTTGTATGGATTTATTTGGTTATATTGAGGATTTACTAACGTACTAACGTGTTTGGTGGTTTAGATTTTGCCTACTGAGAAATTTTATTTCTCACTAGATTTGTTTCATGTTTTATTTCTAGATGGCTTTAATCGTTATATTCCTTGATGTGCTAGATTTGAAATGGTATCTTGATGAAGAAAGGAACTATTATGTCATCACTATGCACCCTGTGATATGTGCATATATTTATTTTAGCACTCATTTTTCAGTTTCTGTACTTAATGGACTCTTTAATCCTAATGACCCATTCCTACAGTTCACTTCTGCCTATCCACAATCACCTATGGAACCAATTAACTTGGTTAGCGAAGAGGAGAGCTTTGGAGAGAACTTTTGAAGTGAAGATATGAGTTGTAGGTTTTTGTATATAAACAATAATCCTATCTAGTGTGGTATAGATGTTTTCTGGTAGTTAAGTTCTATGATGTTTTAAGTGTGAGACACCCAAAAGAAAGGAGCTATGTAACAATAGACAATGACTATTTAATATATATATATATATATATATATCAGCTTAACAACTTATATAATTTCTACAATTTGAACGTTTTAGAATTTATGCTAGGATCTGTTCAGTAAAAAAATAAAACAGTAATTATCGAACGATTCTGTAAAAAAATTTAATCCAAATAAAAATATAAAATCTAGAATAATTTTAGGTCATTACCTATTGAGGTATTAATGTATATCAAAATTAGGGCGTCCCCTTTTGTGTAAAATGTGAGGCGAATAGGATACGGGTATATATAAAAGAGATGAGTTAAAAAATTTAATACTCATTCTCATATCCATCGATTTTATCAGATTTGGGTATACATGTGGATAATCGACTGCACTATTTTTTTTAATTTTAATTAGATTTTTATTCAAACAATATATAAATATAATGAAGAACAAATAAATTAAAATTAAAGAATTTAAAATTTAAAATTTAAAATATTTTTAGTTAAATGTATATTTTAAAATTTGTTATTTAACTATTAAGCTAATTGATAATTATAACAATAAAATCTTTAATATATATTATGTATATATATGTTGTGGAAAAAAATTATTTTTAAAAAATGTATTAGTGATGGGTCTGGGTATAGGTATAATTTGATCATCATCCCCATCCCCGTTTAAACAATTTGGGTAATATCAGTATTCATACCCGTTCAAAGTGGATACTTTTTGTCAAACTTGGGACAGGCTCGGAATAATACCATGAATACAGATTTATTTGTTATGTCTATTGTCTAATGAAAATGTTACATTATATTCCAATAATCTTAAGACATGATTGTGTGTACCAGATAATTGTGATCGAATGTAAATCAATCAATATTATCTGAATTGGATCAAAGAACATTTTAATGGAGGGGATCAAAACATAATCTAATTTGGAGATTACCCAACCTCCTAACCTTAAATACTAAGTATGGAAGGATTAAGTTGTAGAGATTAAAATATGATCCAATCCAGAAATTATGAAAATTAATGCACTATCACTTTATCATTGATTACGTTCCACAATGTTCTAGCATCTGTATATCCATAGAATATGAATCATGCATAATATATATGTATGACATTAACCCGTACGAGGAATGAAATTAATAAGCAAACATTTGTAGAGTTTCACATGCTCTATGGCATTCAAACATACTATTAGATGCTTCACATGCTCTATTTTCATAGATATGGTGCTATAGCAGAATTTCACTTTAAGGCTAAAATGAGATTAGAAATTGAAGTATTGATATCGACAACAATATTCCATTATGGAAACTTCAAATTTCAAAAACAGATATACACTTACTTCTGTCTACAATTCACTTCACAATTTGTTTGACTAGTTTTCATTGATTTAGGCTAATACGATCAGCTCTTTACTTTTTTTGACGGAAGTAAAAAACTGAACACCAAACCTGATTCTAATAACTAGTTAACTAGTGCAAACTGGTTGGTGCTGTGTGATGTTAAAACTATGTGTATCATCATCATCCGTAGAGAAGTACTTTTATCCCATTGAAAAAGGACACACGAACAGTGAGCTAGTTCTTTTTGCAAATTAATGGTAGATTCGTATATTGACATTTGACACGATTCTGATAATTTATAGTTAAAGTTCTTTGCGATTAAATAAAAAATGTTCATTACATTTAACTGTCCACAATAATTGTTGGTTAATTTATTTTACAATTGATCGGTTGGTCACAAAGAATACAAGATTGATCCATGCTAATAGAGATTCATCAGTTGAAATCAAAACATGAACTAATCTTCCAAAGCAATCAATTAATTTTCATTAAAAGTAACCAATAGTAAAATAAACTGACCGATGACTGCAAAACGCTATGTAATGTAAAAAAGTGATTTACTTTTTCAAAGTAAGAAAAAAAACCGCTTTAAAATAGATTCTAAAATCGGATCCAATTGTAAGTTAATGTTTTTGGAATGTTATGTACTCATGTTTTTTTTATTATTCCAAATTATACATACCTACCTTACTACCTATATGGCTATATCTGACTATCTTCTACAAAGGAGGTCTTCCCTCCCTACACTCGGGAGATGCCAAAGCAATGGCTCAGAATCAACGTGCGTCCAATAATGGAAATGCCGGTTAAGACTTAAGATTCGTAAAAGACTTGTGGATAATCCCCAATTTTAGCTCATTTTTGGGGTTAAGAATTAACAACTTAGGCCTGGTTTTAAATTTCAGCCCCTAAAAAATACAACATACTCTTTTTCAATTCAATTTTGGAGTAATATACTCCATAATTAATAATGGTACGAATCCATTCATTTCGATGTTGATCTATTTACAGTCCGCAAATGTCCAATCCTATATATATATTTTAGGCTTTAAATGTTCAACTTAAATTATTAAGAATGTGACCTAAGATTTTTCTTATAGAACATTAATTAACATTCCTCTTTTCCTTCAATTAGATTAGAGTTGACATAGCTTGCCAGGGCCAATTATAATTTCGTCAAATGTGGCTGTTACGATTAGTGTTTCCATATTCTTTCCACTGTTGACATGACTTAAAAGAAAAGAAGATACCGAATCCGGCTCTTACAAAAGATACCAGATTTTGATCTTATTATAAGAAATAGTCTTTATATATATATATATATTTTTTTTTTTTCCAACAAGATAAGATATAGGCTAATTAATCACTGATTTATAACGCGGCGCCTAAAACGAGGAGAAGAAAAATTGGACCATGTGAATGGTTATAGTGAGGTGTTTCATATATTCCTTTCAGGTGGCGATAAAAAAGCAAAAACGTAACATGAAGATGAAGCATGTGACTTTGTATCTATGGATATGGTGGATCTTCTCTAAATTCTGGTAGTTGAATCAGCCAAATAAAGTGGACGAACTCGTGGTTTGTGTATCACGACGCTTTACGTTCATGGAGGGACGCAAATCATACACTGCCAATTAAAGAAGTATTTTTTTTTTTTTTAAGAAATGAGTTGTCTTTCCTAAAATTAGTGAAAATAAAGTAAGCAATCTTAATTCTTGATGGAAAAATTAATTATTGATATTTTAATACATGCCTAATTTGTTATGCATTTGCATGAATGCTGAATTGCTGATAATTGTTTTTTTCTGTAATTACTAAGACTATTTATTTATCCTCTAAAGTGAAATGCTTATCTTAGAGAAGTCGAATACTTTAAAATTGTTGTTATAGAAATTAGAGTTTAATTTTTATATATTATAAATGCAGTTTTTTTTATCAATTAACTAAAAAAATTAAATATAATTTGTAGAATATTTATTATAAAAATTAATTATTTTATCAAATAGAACAACCAATCATTAAATAAAATTGAAAAATATTCTGCATTACTAATACCTTCTAATTAAATTCTAAACATTACTTGAAGGACATGATTATCCATCAATGGAGTAGTTTGGGCATGTTTAGATAATTTTTTTCATAAAAATATCTAAAATACATAATTACTTAAATAAGTTATTTATCTTAAATTTATAAGTCTTATAATGACACATAGATTTAACTCATTTAAGAACTCTACACAAAAATTTATTTCAATACTAAGGTTACTAAAATGAACCTTCAACTCAATTTTTCTCATTTTTATGTTGATTTTTGGCTTGGAAAGTGTCCTTTTTATTAGTAAAAATAGTTAAGTAATATAAGCAACTATGCATATATAATAAACTTCACAAAAAAGCTCCAACAATAATTTTTGTTAAGCAATTGAGGATCTTATTTTTAAGCAACCCACATAAGCAAACATGTTATAGATGCACTTAGTACTTATAGAAGAAGTAAGTGTTGGTCCCATATGAACTCAAGAGGGGGGTGTGAATTGAGTTTTATAAAATATTTCACAATTTAAAATCAAACTCAAAACAATAAAATGGAGATAAGAGATAAAGAAGACACAATCAATTTTAATGTGGAAAACCCAATTGGATAAAAAATCACGACGTCCAAATTGGATAATCAATCCAATGGACAACTCCACTATGATAATTTTGTGTACAAGAGTTCCTAGTATCTAGTTTCCTAGTCTACACTTACACAACAATTATCTCAGTTGGTATTCTTGTTTCCCAGCAAAAAGTTCTCGTCTCAATTCACCAAGAATAGAGACAGACTGGTATCCTTGTTTCCCAGTCAGACTGGTATCCTAGTTTCCCAGCCAAAAGTCGCACGTCTCAATTCACCAAGAACAGAGACATAACTGGTATCCTAGTTTCCCAGTTGCGACCTCTTCCAAAGTCAAGAAGAATAATACAAATAAAATGGTTATCTTTACGCTTCTATTCCTTAAGCAAATAGATACATTTAAATCCTGATGGAGAGTTGAAGAATCAGACTTGCCAAACACTTCTATATGATCTCACAACAACTCTCTCACTGATATAAACATAAAACTCTATACAGCTCTAATATTATTTGGAATGAAATACATACTGTAAACACAAGAGTATGTTTTTATTTATACTAATTTAAAGATACGATTTTATCTAATGAAATCCTAAAAGATATTCTATCTTATCTTAAAGATATTTTATCTTATATGTAATGCAATCTTAAAGATATTCTATTATATTATGCAATGTAATCTTAAAAATATCTTATCCTATTTTTTGAATGCAATATTAAAATATTCTATCCTATCTTTGAATGCAATCTTAAAGATAAATATCTTGGCAAGATCAATCTTCTAATCTCCTTACATAAAATCTAAAAAATAAATAGAAACAAATATTCTCAATTTCATGTCATCTTAAATGATATCAATATTCAGGATTCTTCAAATAATCTTATCAATTATGTTGATCTTCATAAATCCAAAATATCAATAACTTCAAAATATTAAATCCAAAATATCAGTAACTTCAAAATATCAAATAATTATTATTAGTGCAATTAATCTAATAATGTGACATTCATTATTTATTATCATTAAAACTTTATAAATCTTTTTTTATGCATCAAAGGTTCAACAAATATCCAACAGTAAGTTATTAAATAAATCCCTTTATTATAAATTTAAATTCTTGAAAGATTACTTTTGTGAATTATTATGAAGTTGGGTGCTTTTATTAAATTAAGTAGTTCACTTTTTGGTAATTTTAGAAAGAAAGGATAAGACGAGAAAGAAGTGCGAGAGAATAAAATTTTCTACAGTTTGAGAAATGAGAGAAGTGGGAGAAGAGAGTAAAATTTGATGGGATCACAAATCTCTCTCAAAATGAAGAGATTTGAGGTGGAAGAAGTGAAAAAAATAATAACGTGAGACCCAATAAAAATTAAAACGATATATTTTAGACTATGTAAGTATATCATAAGAGGCAAATATGTCTATGTAAGAAATATTCACTTTTCTTTCTCTTCTACTTCTTTCAGTCCAAATAATTTAAAATTCTATTCATTTTCTCTTTTCTTATATTTATTTCCACTCCACTTTTTTCGTGTCAAAATTTTTCATTATTCAAATTAAACAAAGCATATATAACGTAATACTGCAGATGCCACATTTTTTAGTGATCAAAATGTAGCAGACTTTGGAATGTGTTTAGAGAATAATGAAGGTCATTTTGTCCTATGCCAATGGTTCAATACTTCAATGGCTGTGGGCTTGTGGAAAGCAATCAATAAATAATAGGTTGAGCTTGGAGTATGTATATTTTGAATTGATACCGTAAAACTTTGGTTGATAGCATTCTTCTTTTCTTAAATGAGGATTTTTTGAATTTTCTTGCATCATTTTTAACTCTAAAAACCTCTTCAATACTAAGCCAAACTTCATATTTAAATTTATAAGGCGACCAGCATAATTTTTTTTAATAAGGTGACAAAAAAATGTAGTGGCTTGTAAGGTTAGCTTGGGCGGCTATTTCTGGTACCTACTGATATACATATCTTCGATAGAATTGCAACTTTTCTTAAAATTCCAGTAAAAAAAAAAAAGAATTAAATTAGATGTGACATTTTTCGTTAAAGTTTTCAAAGAAATAAATGATGTAAACAAAAGAACACGTACGAGTCACGTAGATGTTTTTTTTTTTTTTTTTATAAAAAAATCCTGAAAATTTATGAACCTCACATTCGTACCCGAAAGTTGTCATCATTAAAAAAAGGATAAAATATAATCGAAGGAATGTCTATATAACTTTTCAAAAATAAAATGGGAAAAGTTACAAAATCAGTAAACTATTTGTAAGGTGCTCCACCAAAATTTTCTGTTCAATTAATTTGATTATTAACTTCTTTGCGTGGATTTTTAAGAACGAGAAGATGAAAAAAATATAGAAGACAAAAATTTGAATCTTATTTGGATACATTTTTCCTAAGTCAAAACTAATTTATGTAGAAGTTAATTTGTAGAAATTTTCTAAAAATTATGAAAGAAACTTTCTAAAAAATCCTATTTAATTTCTCTAAAACTTTATTTTTATTTATGCATAAGTTAATTTCAATTATTTAAGAAACTTTATTTATTTTACCTTTTTTCTTATAAATTCAAATTCATGAAAAGCTTTTTTTCAAACAAGACCATGATTTAATTTTAGTTTCCTATGAAAATCTTACTTGACGTATTCTCAAATATTAAACATTATATTTCTTTGAATAAAAATTAAAAGTGTACTTCAAAATTTTTGGGAAAAGCTATTTTCGGTACTGCCCCAAACACAAGACGGGTAAAGTATTTAGGATGATAACACAGAGAAAAGGGATGCACTTTGATTCTTCAATTAATTTCTAATGCAAAGCTTTGAGAACGAAAGAGGCGGAGGCAAAGTGTAAACTAGGTTTAAAAGATGTTTCTCTTGCTATGCCTAGATGGTAATGTATTTATATCCGTGGCATATCTATAACTTAATAATTAGTGAGGGTGTGCACATGTATTTTTATTTTAAAAAATTATATATAATTATTTAATATTTTTATATTTTATTTCTTAATTTTATATATTTTAACTTTACTATTCTCATATTTTTATATTTTCATATTTTATATATTTGAAACTCTTATTCTCAGTTGCTCTCACTAATCTAGGGTCATCCGTCATTGTTTATTATGTTAGGTCTGCAGGAAAAAGAGCAGCTATTTTGTTAAAGTATTTATGTAACTTTTATTATTAATCTATTTAGTATTGTAGTGACGTGCTTTTTTTCTCTTAATAATTTTTTTGTTACTTTTAGTTTCAAAAGTTTTCACCTCAATTTTTTTAATTTAAAATTATATTTGGTCTCTGTCGTGAACTATTTACATTCTGTTAAGAGTATCTCACATTTCACATCGAGTATAATAAACTATCTATTGTTACTTAAATTTTGAAATTCTTTCACTTAATGAACTATTTTTTGTGGGGGGTGGTGGGTGGGATTATAAACTATCCTCTTGTGTTTAATTATTAAGTCTTAACACATTCCCTTTCTATTAATCTTATACCAAAAGTTAAAAAACAAAAAATAAAAATTATGAAATTAACTCAATTTTTCGTAAGTTTGTATGTAAGGCTGACAATTTTTACATGTCGCACACATTCACTAAACATTTTGTACACATATACATCTCTAGTTTATCAATTAAATTATATATAGTAACAAAAAGACAATCAATTATATTATGAATATTAACAGAATAAAAAAATCAGAATAAGAAAATATTAAGAAATTAAAAAAGGAAGTCTATGATTGAGAAAAGTGTAACAGACCAGAAACTATGTTACATTACATGCTTATGCGTGCAAAGATGCCAACCCAAACATTATTCTATAGTATCACCAAGAAAAACCCAAAATCAACCCATTCTTCGGATGCATACACTTAACAGCCTATCTACAAAGCAGCAAAACCATATGATAACATTAATAATGGGTATACAGACTATATATATAATCCCCAAATCCTAAAAACTATTCAGCCTTCAGCACTTTTCCTCTGCTGTGGACCCATTAACTGGCCCCATTTGCATAGAAGCTGGTTGTTTAGGTTTCTTAGGTTTGAACCAAACTGCACATAGCGCAAAAGCTACAAAGTTAACGAAACTAAGTATGGTAAGCAGTGCATAGAACAAGTCGAGCCTGCCCTTGTTTATGTTGTCTGCTAGCCACCCTTGCCCATCTCTTGTCCCGGTAACTTTCTTAACCACCGAGACAAGGAAACTGCTGACGAAGAAACCGAGAGACAAAGTTGTGAGAAAGAGACCAGTGCTCATGGTTTTCATTCCTTTTGGTGATCGTGTTATGAAGAAATCAAGTTGGCCTGTGTATATGAATGCTTCACCAGAACCCACCAAGAAGAACTGTGGGATCAGAAGGAAAACGCTTATAGGAAGTGTTGTTGTTGCTTGGTTGCCGCCACTTACACTTTTTGCAACGGATAACCGTTTCCTCTCGCATACAGAAGCAGCCGCCATTCCAAAAATGGAAAATACAAGCCCAATTGCTATCCTTTGTAGGTCAGTGAAACCTGGGACACATGAAAAAAAAAAAACATTAAATTTTTTGAGACATGGGATATCAACATGCATATCAAAGTTTGGTATTTAGTTTACTATATGTTAATATATAAATGATACAAAAATGGTCAATCAGTCGTCGCATGTTATATATGTATGGGCTTCACATGCAGATTTCTGCTAGTGTTATATAAATATATAATAGGCTTAAATAACTTTTAAATATTTAATATATAATCGATTTTTATTTTGAGTTTTTAATAATTTTATTGTTATTTTAAATTTTTTGATAAATTAAAAAATTTATTCTAAATTTCTGCATTGGATATATATATGAAAATCTCAAACATATTTAAGTTTCTATAATAATATTACTATTAATCATGACAAAATAATTTCATATTGTATAATGTCAATAATTATATAATCTGAGGAAATAGGTTTAGTTAACTAGGGCATGGTCTTTGATCTGATTAGTACTTTTTGAGGTAACTAAATCTAATAATGCATGTACTGTCTTGGATATATCTACCTGGTTTGCCTTTCCACTTTTTCCAAAGGGGCATCATGAGTCGGTCATAGACAGCCAGAGTGATTAGTATTGCAGCCACAAAAAAGACTGTGAGCGAGCCTGCCGGGATTTGGAAACTCCCAATATTCCTTTCCATGGTGGAGGCTTGTTCAACTGAAAAGGTTATCATCTGTGCGTAAATGGTCCAAAATATGATGGTTGTGGCCCACACTGGCAGAAGTCTCACCATCATTTTCACCTCCTCTACCCTTGTTAGTGAGCATAATTTCCATGGGTTTGGTTCAGAACCACATAAATTTGTCTCAAAATCATCTTCCGCCACAATGGCTGCTTTCTCCAAGAAACTATATAATTAAAATAAAAAGAGTATGTGAGGAAATTATTTAGACGTCACAATTTTATTAAACCACACAATAACTTGCTAGCTCCGACAAGGGTGAACAAAGATAATAATAACTTAATAAGCTTAATTACCGGAACTGTTCGGTGCGCTCTATTCTTGAAGCCTCGGGAGTGTCCTCATACAAAGAACCAACATTGTATGGGAGTTGCATCTTCCTTTTCTTTATTGATGCAGCAATAACTTGGAAAATGTGGACAATTGGGCTCCCCAAACTCCTCTTGTATCTGTATCTTTTAGTTCCTGATAAGAACACGATAATGGCTACGATCATAGAGACAGAACATATTCCATACGCCAAGCTGCGACTTACTTCATCTTGCAGATAGACAAGTACTGTGACAGCTGCCAGAGTTCCAAAACTGATGAAGAAGAAAAACCTGTTGAAAAAATAGGCCATTTGCGATTTCTCCTTCTCATCTTTCTCATCGAATTGGTCAGAACCAAATCCTGAAACACTGGACTTGAGGCCACCAGTTCCTAGTGCAATAAGGTACAGTGACAAGTACAAGATTCCCATTTGGAATCCGTTGGCTTGTTTGCAGCTGTCACTATTAGCATGGCAAGGTGGTGGACGTAACCCTGGCAATTTTGTTGAGATTGCTAATGTAGCAGTACCCTAAAATCACCATACATGCATATATAGTTAAAACTTCCCACTTTATACAAAGTGTAAATTACACGGACTCTCATTTGCTCTTATTACACATGATACTTTTCAGTTTTTTAACCAAACAAAAAATCTCTTAATTTTTGGGGTTTTGATCCCCTCTTAGGACTTAGGAGTAAAAAAATTTCACAAATCCCCACAGGCTCAAAGTAAAGTAAAAAAAATAAAAAGGTACTAGGTGTAATAATAAAAACAAAACTCAGGAGGAGACGTACGTGTAATTAAGGTTTACTTAATTTTTATGACAAAAGTAGTCACTAATTGATGTAACTAACCAGTGTTTGTATTGAAGCAAAGATTCCAATTGTCTTGTATCTGCCAAGGAAGGAATCTGCTAGAAAACCTCCCAGCAAACACAGGAGAAATGATGTGCCCATAAAGTCCGTCACAGTGTTGGCTGCAGTTGAGCTTGGCAGATGCATTATTGAGATCATGTATGTTACCAGGTTCACTGCAATCCCCATGGTGGAGAGCCTCTCCACGATTTCAATCCCTGTAACAATTTTTAGAGTTAATTAATTACCTTCTATTAATTTATGTAACTTATTTATTCTGCGAAAATTAATACTGGCTTCATATTTATTATTTTGTGCACCAGAAAAAAAAAGGACTGAAAAAAGGTTTTGGAGAAGCAGGTGATTAGCGCATGTGTCATAATATAAAATAAAAAAACAAAGTGAATTAATTCTGTTCGTAAGTAGAGGCTCTAAGTGAAAAGTGTATTGCCTACTATATTGAAAAAAGCCGAAAATGAATGGATAAAGTAAGCTCAACTTTTAGAAAGTGAGGTGATAAAGTAAGGTGAAAAGGAGTAGACGAATGGAATATTGTTATATTCATTCACATCACAAAGATTGTTTGCAATATTATGCTTTTCTCTCCTCCAAGTCCAAACAGAAGACGGTGACATATATGAATTTATCCTCAATAAGAAGTATGTACGTACATGCTTTGGTTAGTATTCCACTTGGTTTGTCTCCTTCCTCAGATGCAATCATTGCCCCAAAAAATATTATAGATAGAATAAAATGGAATATTACAGCAGGTTAGTATGTAAAACCGTTTATTATGCTAACACCATAAACTTTTAGGAGCCTTGTCTGCCTCAAGCTACTGTTACTACGAGGAGCCGTGTTGGACACAACAACATAATTCACTAGCCTCTATTTATTATGTCTTAATCTTCTAAGAAACATATTTTGTGAATATTAAAATGGGACAACAAAAGTATCCCCTTAAACTTTGGGGTGTATTTTTAAAACGTGTGTATATCAGAAAGTAAACAACAGTGTATAAAGATAATTAAATATGATACTGTATACCGTTTTAATATTTATGCAACGAAACTAGTTTTTTTTTTTATTATTTTTATATACGAAACTAGTTGTTTAAAGTTTCATTTTTATATGTAATTAATTCATATTTTTTCAGACGATCAACTACTCGGAAATCATACTAAATATAATAAAAGTTACATACATGAGAATGTATGATTGGATAAATCTTTTAAAGTCAGTACATTTAAATTAATCTCATTAATTAGTTAGTGCATGTTTGAGGTTCTGTTTGCAGCACCTTGAATATTTGCAGAAAGAATCCTTTGGTATCTTTTGGATTCAAAATATGTCCAGAGGTGGACTAACAGATTTTTAAACATATACGCTTAGTCTTTAAAAGTGCAAACTCCTCTATTTTTTTTTATGGCCTTCTGAATTATGGCTTTTTTTTTTATAGGCAGATTAAATCTTGGATTCGAAACATGATTTCAATCCTTATATACCACTTCTCCCAACCATCAAACCACTTTATCACTCCATATACTTTGTATGCACCAACATCTATCTATTTCTGCATCATCGTTTGATGAAACATTCATTTTTAATTACCCTGCAATATGTGAATTACCTTAACTTGTAACCAAGACATAGCTTCTTTATCCATGAAATTTAAAATTAAAACATCACCTATATGAAGGCGATGAAGGAAGTTATCATATTTTAGGTCTGGTGTAGTACTTGTACTAGTGTGTGTATATATATATATATATATATATATATATATATATAAAATATTATTTGAATGTTATCTTCTCTGTCTAATTTAGATATTCCAAAAGCAATAGCATAAACATGAGATATAGAGAAGTGGTACAAACCTAAAATAAGAGCTGCGGGTACCCAACCACCTGTTTTGGACCTGTCTGCAGGGAAGCCTTTATAGTCCACGGCGTCTGCAACTGTCCAACTCATTTTTTCTTCCTGAAATAAAGTGCCAAAATATTTTAAAAAAGAGAACATATAACATTTCAAGTTACATGCTGCCATGGACCAAAAAACTATTCAGCAACAGATCTCAAACACTACTACTACTAACCATTTTCTTAAGTTCCACGAAGAAAGAAACTTAAGTGCTACAATAGAAAGGCCTAGCTAGGTGGGGAGCTTTGTTCTTCTTAACTTCAACTCACAACTTAAGTTTGTGGTGAGAGGTTCCCCATTTATAGGCAAGTGGACTCAACAAACACCAATGAGAATCTAAAAGCGACATCCTGCCACTATTCATTTGAGACAGATCACTGCTTGTTTTTTTTCATAAAGGTATGGATTAGGTTTGAGGCAATTGTAGTGGAAAGTTTTAGCTAGACTCAAACTTATTAATTTTGTGATAAGATATTTATTAAGAATAGTAATTATTAAGTAAATATTAAGGTCATGTTGATTGACCAGGAGAGAATAAGAGGAATAATATGAGGAATCTAGAACATGCAACCATAGACCATAGTAGTATATATTGCAATCTCGTCTCTTCTTTTATGGTACAATACATTGATTTGAGCTATGAAGGCTGTGAGCCACTCCACCTTTGGCCAACTCTTGAAGTGCTTTTGCTACCCCACACTAGCCGCTCAAGATGTGAAAAAGACTCTTGTTTTGAATTGAAAACCTTATAATTGATGTGTTTAATTTACTTAACATTAATCATTGTGGTTTTAACTATAAACAGACAGATCTTACCCAAACATCAAATTTTCAAAACAAAAAGGAGGGATCTGCCGCATTTAACTTCTATAAGGGATAAACATCTGTTGATTGGTATACAGAGGATCAACTTGTAATTAAATTGACAAGCAAATACACTATCTGATTTTTTTTTTTTTTTTTCTGATGCATGCACTTCTCAACTTCTTTTTCTTGGTTTAACATTTGAAGGTTCAGGTTTAGATGATTTATTAATTTCTTATTTTACAATATTGAAAAAGTAAAATTCTTACACCAACTGACTTCCACGTAGGACTTGCGAAATTGCAGTATTTTATTTGGAAAATACTGAAATGCATGGATTAATTAATTTGCAAGATAAGAGACTAATGGTCCATTTATTTTATAATCATCCAATGTTTTGGATTGGACTTAAAGATCAATCTGTATAGTTATCAAGGAAGGAGCCAAAACTGAAGGGGGCCAAAAAAAAATCTCATTTCATTAACGTTTACAAATTTTTTTCATCTTATTTTTTATCATATTATATTACTTATATCTAGGTTTCTCTTTTTTCTCTCTATTTCTATCCATAAGTTTTAAATAACATAATAAGTTCTAGATATATTATTTTTCCAATAATTTTTTATACCTTTTAGGGGACTAAAAAAATATTTTGAAAATAAATTAGATACACTTAAAAAATTGGGAGGGACCATGGCCCCTCCAGGTCCCGGCTTCCCTCCACCCTGATAGTAATCCCATCACGTCTAAATAGTGGATTAGTCCGAATTACAAGTAGATTAACACTAAACAGAGAACTATTTTTTTATATATATGATAAGAGAATTCTTCAGATACACTCAAAAAAAGTACATCATAAATTAGCCTGAAGCAAAATCACCATGTTGAGAGAGATAGAGTATGATTACTCATGAGAGGCTTTGGGTTTCTAGCCATGAAATTCAGTCCATCAAAAACTTATATAAATACAGTGTGTAAGAATTCTAGTGAAATCTCTAATAACTTGTGTGTCAAAATGTTTTTAGTTACCATTTCATTATCAAAGTTGAAAGACCTCAGATGTTAGTCCACTCAAAATGCCTTGTCCATCCAACATTCACTATAATTCAGCTCTAGTCAATACTTAACCTTGGATATATCAGCACAATTCAATTAATCTCAGATACATCACCAACCTTTGTTTTCTGTCAAATAGTGTTCCCATAAAAATCTTACACGTGTTCATTCATGTAATTCGTGCAACTTATCTTTGCTATCAAATAGCAGCAGTTCTTATTTTATTTTAGCAGAAAGGATTGCCGTTAGTTGTTTTCCTTATGTTCTCTCAGCCATGCTATATATATGTTGTTTTAACTTTATATATAATTAATAATTTCCATTCCTATAACGAATTATTTTCCTTTCTGCCACAATGCTTCGAAAACTATTGTTTAGTTAATATCTGATTTTTTATCTCTCAATCATAATATTGCCGATTCATCAGGAGGAGGAGCATTAATTTGATATAAATATGCAAAAGCGGTGTAGCTTAGTTTATTCAAATACACAATGAGTTAAACAATTTGAAAACGAGTGTTGACTCAAATAATTGATACTGGGTGGGTCCCGAAAGTTGACAAAGAATCATCTCTATCTCTCAAACCGTTGCATGCGGAGCATCGACCTTAGCTGAAGATGGATAATATTGTACAAGTTTGATTAAAAAGAAAAGGAAAAGATAATAATGTACAAGGCATAGCCAATTTTTTTTAAGTTATTGATACAAAGTAATTCTCATCAGAAACATTTATTCATTTTCATAAAAATATAAAATAGATATTTTTTATCTAACACAATTTATTTCATATTCAAATAGAAGATTATTTGGTTAAAAAATACAAACAATTATGACTTGTATCTATTGTTTGTTAGTTATAAGGCATGGGCATTACCCACACAAGATCCATGTGGGCGGTATTTCACGTGCAAGGCACTGCCACACGTACCAACAGACAGCACCAAGATAATTATGGCGTTGCCGTCCAACCATTAGAGCAACATGCAACATGGAAAAATAGCAATCCCACTGTTACAAATTAAGAGTGGCCAATCAAACACGCAATCCCCTTTGTGGATCGCCATTCCCCTGTACCTTCTTACTACCACTAAAAAAAAAAAAAAAAAAAAAACTAGTAAACAATTAATATGTGATGGCCAAAAATACGAGACTAACAACAACAACAAACAAGTATGTGTAGCAGCTATAAAGAATTTTGTTCATTACTTTTTATAACTCAATCTCTCAATGATCCCAACCACTTCACAAGATCCATATCTTTTTTATTATATATCATGGCATATCATGATTCACGAGCCAGCCATTTCATATCCCAGTATGAAGACTCCAAGTGCTTAGGATTCAATAATTATTTTATATTTTTGTTCCTTTATACTAATGACTCTTTTTTTTGGTGTTGTTTCAATTCTCTGTGTTTCGTACCCTAAAGTTATGTGGGTTGTTTCTCTTTCTTTTTTTTGTAAGACTGTTGTCTTGGCGCTACTTCTAGTAGGTTCCTAAATCCCCCACTACAGGTAAAGTCCACCCACTTGTGAGCTTATTTTGCCAACTAAGCCACACCTGTGCTTGTGGGTTCTGCCTATCATTATGTTTTCACATAATTCGATCATACAGAGTACTCTGCCTTCCCAAGTTTTATTTCCTAGCTAAGATTGTTGGAAAGGTCAAAGGGTTAATTATCAATTTTCAGTCTTTTCTTTTGAACAATCAATTTATTACAATTTATTGAATGTAGACATTTGAATTACTTAAAGCAGTCCATTATGAAGAAAATTGCTCGAGTAAACTTTTGACCATGAAAATAATTATAAAAAAAAAGATGGGACACTTCAATTGTGAATTAGATTTGGACAAAAGAAACCAACCATCTCCAAGTTTGTTAAGGACGATGATATTATAGGAAAGATTCACCTTTTTCTTAGTTGTCTGATCATTCTTCTTCAATCCCATCAGACTTTCCATTTGCCAATATTAATATGTCCACACCTTATGATTTTTAAGCAACTATTCTGTTTTATTATTTTCTTTTCTTTTGATAAAACAATAATAGAAGCACTACTTCAGATGTTCCATAAAATAGTACAAGAGAATATCCTTCCAAATCTTTACTTATTCTCCAACATCCCTGCATTTATCTCCTGCCATGTTTATCTTGATAATGTTGGTCTCATTGACAATTTTTTCTTCAATCACTTTGGGATGGCATATGCTTATATACTATAATTATTATTATTATCATAAAACCAAAGCATAAGTGGCAGCAAACCGTTGAAACAAACCCAAAAGCTGACAAATTTATAGGATGTGCTGGTTGTATTTGTATACCTCTACTGCTTCCTATACAAGTCGTCAGGTGTAAAGTGGCTACGATAAATAATATCATAATCCACTTTAGTGCTGCATACTAGTTTTCACATCCCGAGCTGTGATTTTGAAAAGGCTCACAAGTTCCAATCAATGAGGGCCACAATGTTCATTCTTGTGATTTGCTTATTCTCATTAGTGGCAAGTAAATAAATTATTTTCTTATGTGATGGGAAAACATCTGGCGATAATGCAGAACATGTGCAACTGGGGATGGTGTTACAAATCTGCATTTTGAATTTTTTATTTTATTTTTTTAACTTTGCGATTGGTATGAAGTTGTTTATATCAAAAGTGGTCTCCATGGAAAGTAGAATAATTTATGTTGGGTATGGTGAGCGCATATAAAAGAGTATTTCTTTTCTAATATGATTTATTTTATACTCAATAATTAAGTTAAAGATTTGAATATGAATCTAGAGTTGTTATCACTTATATCAATTGTTGTTCTATGCATTTTAAATTGATAAAAAGGAATGTTTTAAAATTTGGATAATCGGTCAAAGCACTAATTCAAAATTTAATGATTGAACCATAGTTGATTTATAGTTAAATCAATAATAATAATAATATAATAATAATAGAAAAATATAATATCATACCATTATAATATTAAAGATTTTATAAAAAAAAATATTCATATATTCTTAACATTTAAAATATATAGAAAAAATCAAATTAAATATATCATAATATTTAAGTTTATGTTTCAACAATAAATGTTACATTTATTAATAACAATTTTATATTTAGAATAAAATAAATGACAAATATTTTAAGTTATTTTTTATTTTTTAAGAAAATATAAAAATGGTGTTTTATTAAGTATTTTTTATTGACTCATCGTAAATCGGTATTTTTCCCATTTTTTTAATGGGGTTTTATTGGATCTATGGTTCTTTGACTGTTTTTTTAGTGAGCCTTGAACTAATTATCTGGTAGATTTTTTGGTCTGAACAATTGATCTATAGTATGATTTTTAAAAAATATGATAAAAAAAAAAAGATTAGTTGGTTTGATTTTAAAAATATTTTAAATTCTCTTATAATATTTTTCAAATAAAAAAATTATATTAAAAAATTAAAATATACTTTTTTCATCCAAATAGATATAAAAATCTTCAGATTTAATATTCAGCGTAAAATTTTGAGTAATTTTTTAATCCCTGCAAAAAAAAAACAATTTTTAGGTTAAAAATTCTCACAAATAAAAAAAAAATGCAAAAAAGGGCAAGATCTTGAGCAAGGATCTTAACTCAAGATCTGATCTTCATTAGATCTCCCAATGAAAAAGTTGAAGAGATCTCGAACATGGAGGATGAGTTTTTGTAGAAGATCCCTCAAAATTTGCACATTGTTCAAAAAAGAATAAAATTTTATCCTCTTTCTTTCTCTCTAAGATCTCAAAATGAGATATATCTTAAAGAAAAAAATTAGAGAGATCTTGAAAGATCTTTAATCCTATGTAGTACTATAGGGTCCACCAAAAAGTAGTTTAAAATCTCTATTTGAGATCTACCACTAAAGATGCTCTTAATCTCTTTCATCTTCATCGAATCTCATTAAACTACAGCCCCAACATCACAAATCAAAAGCACAATCATTGAAAGGAACGACACAACATAAGAGCTAGATGCTAAGAATTAGATGGAAAAAAAAAACAGAACATGCAGGTAGATCATAGAAATCACAACTTAGATTTGGAAAAAATTCAGAACTGGCAGAAGCTCGGAGAGGCTGTGGCAGAGCTTGGAGACGACAATAAAGTTAGTGGAGTCGTCAAGGACCTTGAAGGCATCGCAAAGTTGGTGATCGAAGGGGAGCGTGAGGTCAAAAACCCACAACCAAACTTCACCCTCTCACCATCACGCGTGCCATCACCACCAGAGCCCCGACCACCTAACCCATACCATTGTGCGTCTCCTCTGCGTCACATTGCCGCCTGCACCACCTTCTCCTTTGTGCCGTCACTGCACGCCACCGACCCCGACGCCACCATATCTGCGAGCAACTCCCTCCGCGAAACACTTTTTATGTTTCTCTCTCCTCGTGTTTTTCTTTGTTTTCCTCTTTATTGTTTTGTTTTGTTCTGCTCTTAGTGTGTTTGATCTGGCTATTGGTTATTGTTGGTGGATATTTTCGTTGTAATGTTTGGCCCAAATCCCAATGTATTGAAAAGAGATTTGTTGACTTGGGCCAAATTTTTGATGGGTTGATCCCGACCCATTCCAGTTTAGGTGCTGAAATCCCTAAACCTAATTTCCTCTCTATAAATACGTCATTTATAGATGAAGGCGGTAGAATTCAGAATTTCAGAGAGTGGAGAGAATTTTTGTTTGAGTGTCTCCAGAAAGGTTGTTGAGAGTAATTGTAACCATTATTGATAATAGTGGATTGATTCTGGACTAGGTTCCGTGGGTTTTCTCTTCGTGTTGAAGAAGGTTTTCTCCCACGTAAAGTTGTTTGTGTATTGTGATTTTCTCTCCTGTTCTTTCTTGCATTTTAATTGTTTATGTTTCCGCATTATTCTGATTTGATTGTTTGAGGGTTGAGTATATGATGACTCTCTCTTCGTTGGTAGAGAAGGTGTGTTCCTCCCACAATTGTTTTGCTCTTTGTGTGTTCTGATACGGGAGCTTCGAAGAAGATGAAGAAGGGTTCAAAACTTTTTGTGACAGTTTTTTTGTATTTCGAGGGGGTGGTTAGTAGGAAGAGAGTAGATAATTATGGAGCAATGAGAGATTGACAAATCCAAACTTAATTCTAGACAAAAAGTAAATATATTTTAATTTTGTGAGAATAAAAATTTAAAATTTTACATAAAGTAAATTTAAACATTTTCATATTTATATGAAGAAAAATATATATATATATATATATATATATATATATATATATATATTAGAAGAAGAAAAAATCAAAATGACGAGTAAATCAATAGTTTTGTGCATATACATAACAAAAGTTTGAATAAACAAATACGGGTTAAATGTGTGACTAATCATTAAGGTGTAACTGCATTTAACCAATCCCTTTTTCTTTTGTGAATTTTTAACTAATCCCCTTAGAATCCTCTAAAAAAGAAATCCCATAGAATTAATGTAATTTTACTGTAACACCCTAGAAAATTAAATATCAGCCGTTTGATTCACTAAAAAACGTGGTATTTTTTTTATATAAAAAAAGTGGTATTAAACAACACAAATGTAGTTGTTCTGTGTTCAATGTTAAAAAAAAAAAGTCAGGGACACAACAAAATACATAAAGATGGACAACACAAAAAATTAACTTTTTTGTTACTTACAAAATCACAGGACATACTTTTGTCCAAACTACAAAAGATTTAAAATACCAAAATATCCTTATTTATCAAAAGAAATTGATTAGCAATATAAAATTTAGAAAATCATTTTGTCATTTTTTTAATATCATATACTTATTTTGTTCATACTTATAAGACATTTACTAATTTACATTTTTTAAAAAATGGTTAAATTTAAATATTAGCATTAGTTTTATATATGTAATTATAATATATTTTTAAAAAAATTTGCCTTAACATAATTGAGAGTCTATTTATCTTTTGATTCTTCTCCAATTTCCATAGATAGAGAAAGAAATAATTCGGTAGCATTTAATTATGGATAAATATAAATAAGAAAATTTTAGTATAAAAAATCAATGTCCAAAATAATTGAAACGAAGTCTTATAAAAAAAATAATTCAAAACTATATTTTATAAATAAAGACAGAAGTACTAATTTGACGACTCTCGCAATTTGAAGAACCAAATCAATAGTTTACTATTGTCATATTTTCAACAATCTCGTATCTAAAAGTAATTTTATATCATCTAAACAAAATTGGATTTTAAACTATTTTTTAAAATTATTTTCAAATATAAGTTGATTCTTTTGTGAACAATTTTTAAAATATTTTTAAAATAACATTTAAATTAAAATATTTTTAATCAGGCATATTTATATTGACTTATTTTAAATAAACAATTTTTAAAAAGAACTTTTGAAACGTTTTTGTTTAAAAGATCATTTTTAGACACGATAATAATTAGTTTTTAAAAGACCGCAGTTATTTTTCGTAATAAACTAATTCTATTCAAACTAGCACAAATGACTTCTTCAATAGCACAAATGACTATAGCGATTCACGAGATCTGACCGCGCAACACATTAAAATAGTCTATATTAATAATGGAACAACAAAAACAGAATCACCACTCAGATGCTTGGATGTAACTTTATTCTTGATTAAATCGGAATAATTCTTTTCACACGTACTCACATTATCCATGTGTACTTAACATTTTTATATTATTAATAATTTTATATGTAATGTTAGTTTGGTTGATTTAGCTGTTGAAAAATTATCTAATACTTTGATTGTTGATAGCAAATCTTGTAAAATTAAATAAAAATATAATTAAATTACTTTTTTTTATTTTTTAAATTTACATATAACGTTAAATCAAGAAAGAGACACACACACATATGAAACAAGAAGAAATGTGAATGCAGGAAAGAAAAAATGCATATGTTATTTGGATTTTGGTTTGTAGATGAAGTAACAAACAAAAACAATTTATAAGAAACTAAGGACACAACAAATAGTCAAATACTCCAACAAAATAACTAAAAAAACACTAAATCAAGAACCAATACAGCAAAAGCAACCAATATCCCCATATTCCCATGGATGTCTACAAACAGACCTGTGTAACACTCAAGGCATCATGTGTCACTAAAATGCAGAGAAAATGGTGACTCATGATAATTGAAGAGTATTAAAAGTAATAATTATTTAAAAATAAATATATAACCTTTTTTAGACACATGGTAAAATATATATTTCAGACACGTGGTAGGTAATGCATTATTTGAGTAATATGTAACTCGTAATCCATTATTGTTAAAAGGTCGCCAATAATTTGTTGACTTTTCACTCCAAAATGCAAAGCCAACAGCCCACCTTAAAGGCTTAAACAGTCGACTAGAGAATAGACCTCGACTTACGATAAAAATTAAAAACTGTGTTCTTCTTTGAAGTTTTAACTACGCAGAGTCTCTGTCAAAAAAACTACGTACAGAGTCTTGCTCACTAATGTACTAGTATAGTATTATAGTATTGGTTAAGAAATTAAAGTTAATTTTAAAAAATACATTAAAATTTATGGTAAAATACATCAATAATATTTTAATAAGAAATTTACACTTTTAAACACTAGCTAGTTATCATTTGTTTTAAATATATCACTGACATTGCAATGACACTGAACCACAGCATCATAGAAGGCTGTAATTCAATTTTTTTTCCCTTTCTATGACCCCTTGATGTGTTGTACCTGTGCTCACGATTTATACAAGGAATTTAGATGTGCTTCACGGACTCAGAAGAAACACAAAGCGGATTTTATTTTATTTTTGGTCGAAACATAAAGCGAGTTGAAACAATCATTCACCTCCCTCCAGTGGCTATGTGTAAAGAAAAATGCTTTGTTAGATTTTTTTTCTTTTTGGTGGGCAATAAGAGATGAAATCCAACAAAAGCACACTGGATATAATGCTAAAGACAATAAAAAATGGGACTGGTCTTGCCTATTTGTTGAACTTTGAAGGAACAACAATAATAAAATGGCCGACAGTGCATTAATCAAACAACGTTTTAGAAGGCTCACCTTGACGTGTGAGTGTGTGTGTGCCACTGGTAGATTTGTTTCTACTTGAAATCTCGAAACATGAAAGATGGAGATATACATTACAAATTTCCATTACCCCAAAAGAACAAAAATGAAAAGCGTGAGCAGCAAGATTCGGACCTCCGCGGGCAGAGCCCACATGATTTCTAGTCATGCCCGATAACCTCTCCGGGACGCCCAGAACATACGATTTATATATCTTACTAATCATTATTACTGTTTAAACGACACCATAAAACCTCAGACTGAAGTTATAACACCGTGTATCTTAGTTTTGTACTTGAATGCTAGAAACAGTCGAGATGGTATAAATCTGGGGAGAGAAATCCATTGATTTAACAGACATCCTTATGGAACACAAGACTAAGATGTGATTTGGAATCGTTGTCATTGGACACTAATTCATACTGCTACTATTACCTTTTAACTTGATTAACAGTTGCTGCATTAGAACTTAGAAGACCAATACGTTGAGAAAATCAGCAAGAAAAAATAAATTTACAAACTTTTTATTTGAGATTCGTCCACTCCATAGCACTATCAATTTTTTTCGCACACCTTTTACGTCAATTTGTTTTTTTTATATAAATTTAATTAAAAGTGATTATTATTACTTCAACAGTGCAACCTTAAATTTACTGACACGGCACACTTATCCGGGTTCTTTGGCTCCAAGCAGTTACTGGTCATTTGATTTGAGTTCAGGAAACTTTCAATAAAAATCAAAGCAATTAGGTGATATCATACACAACAAAGTGAAGCCATTTTTATTTTTAGATCATACAATTTACATTGCTTTCTGTGATATGTACTAAAAAAATTGTATAAAAATATAACTTATTCCATTAGAATTTGAAATGTACAAGATTTAGAACTGTAATTATAAAATACAAGTGCCCTTTCTGTCTAATAATCACAATAAAAATCACGCTTATTTTTCTTCACCTTTTTTTTGGAGGGGAGCATGGATGAGAATGCAAAAGGGCGAAGAATTCTCTCCTCGAATGTTGACACCATCCCTTATCCAGTTTCATCATTCAACCATATCGCAGATTATTTGTTATATGATAAAAAAGTGTGCGGCTACCTCTGTATTTTGGCAATTATTTTTTTATTTTAGTATGTTGAATTATTTTTTTATTTTAGTATGTTGAATAAATAAACTATTCATGTGCTTTTAAAATTCTCTGAAAATAACCAACATAAAATTGCATTGAACATTACACTGTTTCAATTAAAAAGATCACTCATACTAACTATCACAAAAATGCCACTCGCAAATAACCTTTCATGGTATAAAGAAAATCAACTAGGTTAACACATAAAGCCTATTGGGTAACATAGCAGCTCGTCCAGTCAAAGCCTCAGAAGGAGCAATTGCCACGACTCGAGAAGCCCATCATACCGATTATGAATTTTTCAGATTAAAAGCTTCTCAATAGCATCCTGCAAACAAACCAAATGCTCAGAATACACGTTCAATAATATATATATATATATATATATAGAGAGAGAGAGAGAGAGAGAGAGAGAGAGAGAGAGAGATGTGTTAATAAATAATATAGCTGGCATTTGGTAGCTACAGCCTACAGGCAAATCATGAATGAAACAACAAAGTGCATACCTTTAGTTGCTGGATTTGAGATTTCAATTGACTCCCTTCATTAGTTGTCACAGAACAAGCAATCACTGGCCTAGTGACCCCACATGCACGCCCAAGTGCTTGTTTTGAAGGGACAAACACGTAGGGCACATTCTAAAAAATTCAAATGAATAATTCATATGATTAATAGGCTAACACAATTAATAGACAAAAAAATCCGAGTAACATCCAATTAAAACAAATAAGCTCGATTGGTTAATATTTACAAGGCTATCTAAGTTTTACCAATATTATATCTCTGCAGAGCATTCATACCGATAGATATGGTTCATCATCATTACACTAATTTTTGGTTTGTGGGTGGGTTACAAATTTACAGTAGACATTGTGAGAGTTGAGACCTAGTGAGAGTGAGAGATCACGGGGAAAATAGGTTATGTGTGAGCACTGAATCTCACGTGAGAGACCAAACGTGGTATTAGGTGCCACTACACTAGACTATAAATATGCAAGTGGGTAGAATAGTATATTATATTATGTTATGGTTATGAAGAAACCTGGCAAAGCTACAACACAAAATACTTTATGGATACAAATAAACATAAAGTTCAATGTATAAGCAATGGTAAATTACAGCAAATAACCACAAATGGAACATCTCAGAGGAATGCACGTGATGAGAAAATTAACATACCTTATCCTCAGCAAGTAGAGGAAGATGTAGAAGAATCTCAAGGGGCTCAGTATCAGCAGCCATCACAACGAATTCAGAGATACCCCTGTTCAGGGTTTTAGTGGCTGCAACACAGCAAGTACATTATTTTACTTCGCACACACAGTGAGAAGTAATAATAAAATGAAAGAAAGTTAGCTATTTACCTTCATTAGCACCTTTTTTGAGCTGCTTGTAGTTGGCAGCTTGTTGAACAAGATCTAGTATGGTTATTGAGAGTTGAGCATCCGCCAAAGGGTAAGCTTTGGGGTTCACTGCTTCTCCTGTCTGCATTTTTTGCACAAACGCGAACACAAGAAAGAAAATTCAGCAATCAATTTAACGTTTAAACTGTGAATCGAAATTAACTTGGAAGGGAAAAGAGAAAGACAAAGATGGTACCATTGTTGATCGAACGGAGGCAGGGGTAGTGGACTAGCTAGGGTTTTTCCTTCGTGCAGAACGTGAATACACAACTGAGCCGTTACGAGGAACATGTAAACATTGGGCTTTTATGTGGTCTAATGACGCTCCTTACTGGATCTTCCTTTGGGTTCCAGCCCACTAAGCCTAATACATCTCTTTTAAGACTTTTGATTTAAACCTCCTTAATTATTAAGGATACCCCTTCCTATTTTTATTTCTTTTTATTATCAAAATACTCTTACTCTTTTTCATCATTCTTTAAATATTATTTTTGCACTCACCATCTTCATCATTCTTTAAAGGATTTTGCTAATACACTAAAAAACAATGGTGTGTACATTAACAAATGTTTATGGAGTTTATTAATGTATACGTTCTTATTTTTTAGTATGAGTATGTTAACAAGTTATAACGATAAAATATTTTAAAATATACTAACGATATAACTTTATAATACACTTATTTTTAAAAATAAGAATGAGTACATTATCAAATTCCTTTTTTAAATCCTATTTTTGCACATTCATTTTTATCACTCTTTAAACTCTTAACATCTATTTCCTCCCCTTTATTTTTTTATCTTTGAAAAATAATAGAATTTTACCATAATTCCATTATCTACGTTAAATACAATATATGAATTAGTGTGTTCAAGTATGTTTTTTCATTAGTGATATTGTGTGTGATTTATGTAACAAGTTATCAATAATAAGGGATTGTTTAACATCCATTGACTTTTTTTTTGGTTATTAACCCTCCTAGTATAAAAAGGGAAAAAATTATTGTGCATTTTCAAAGTACAAGTGGTCATTGCGTTTTCAAGGGATTGTTTAACATATATTGTGTTGTTTTTTTTTTAAGTCTCTTAAGTCTTCATTGTTGCATGACAGAGGGATTGAGGTTAGAAGCTATTATAAAATTTTGTTGTGTATCTAACATTTTATGCCTATGGCAATGGAAGAAGAAACAAGTATTTTTAAAAATAAATTTTATCCATATAAAAGTAGAATCACCTGATATTATCTTGTTGGAAGAAGTTTTTCTTTGTTGCATACTTTAGAAATTTCTAAAGATGCAATTAATTAATAATTATTTACTTATATTTTAAACAATATATTATATGTTAAAATAAAGTGGAGTAAGTATCAATTAAATTTTAAATAATATAAAAAAATAATATCCACTTTGTACAAATTTTGAATTCAACTATTCCACGAATGAAATTTATTTCTGGCAAAACAATATTAAAAGTGTCATTTTATAAAAATAATTAATATTTTATATCACTTAATCTTGTTTCAGCGCAATAAAATATAATGACTAATTTTATTTTTATTATACATTCATATGAGCACGTGTTTCTAATGTTCAACTTATATAAATTTAAAAAACTTATATAATTTGGATTTAGAAAATTTATCAATTAAATTTAAATTTCAGTTTTTGAATGAGTTTAATTTAAATAATTTGTAAATTACTTGACTAACTAATTCATATTTTTATATAAAAAAACAAGTTTTTCATTAAAAGTTAAAAATTTATTCCGTAAAATGTATTGCAAATACTTACGTACAGACCTTTTTTTGTCAACAGTAGAAAAGAACCAACCCAGTCCCCAAAAGACCCAATAAGCGAATGACGAAAACCCTAGACTGCTTAGGAAAAGGACAAAACTAACGAGGAAACAAAACAACGTTGCTTGCCCTTTCTTTTACATGTTTCTCTAATTTCTTCATTCTCGTGCAACAAACATATCACAAAACCCTTAAGCCGTTAGGCACCTTCAACGCCGCTGTAGTTTGTTATTCGTTTGATTTGTTAAAGATGGAGGCTGAGAAACAGCACCAGTTTGATGTGGACCTCGGCAACCTCATGGCTTTCGATTCCTATCACACCTTCCCTTCCCAACCACCTCTTTCCAGGTAACTTTTTCTTCTTCTCCTTCTTCTTCTTGTTTTCGTTTTTGACACTGCCGTTACTTACGTTAATTCAACACAGGGAGGACCTCATCAAGCAGTGTTTACTGAAAGGCACTCACTTGGTTCAAGCTATCGCAGATGCCCTCTTTACCTTACCATCAACCGAAGATGTAGATGGACCCCTTGTCACCTTGCCGCCCCCAACAACTAAATTGCCAAGAGAAAAACATGTAACCCCACACTTCAATCTATTCTTCTTCTTTTAAATTCAATAATTATATATTCTATTATTTCTTACTTGTTCCTATAATGTTGAAATTCTCTGCATAATCTGATTCTTTATCCCCTATTGTATTGCAACTTTCCAAGGGCTAAATAAAAAGTATCTTCCTCTCTCTCTCTCTCTCTCTCTCTCTCTCTCTCTATGTGTATGCATTGCTATTAGCTTTACAGTTATTTTCATTTTATCTTTGGTTCTGTGCTTCTAGTATTTTCCTATGTCTAATCGGTTTAAACATTGTCTCATCAATTTTTGTGATGGTCTTTCAGCTGCCAAAACCAAAGCCTCCTACTAAATGGGAAACTTTTGCCAAAAAGAAAGGTTAGTCTATTTGTGCTTCTGCGCTTGTGACTCTCAAATGATTTACAGCATGTAATCTCGATGTTGTTTATGCAGTCTATGTTTGGATTAGTGTTGTTTTTTCATTTTTTACTAGTTCTTGCCTGGATCTTAATCCTGTGTTATTTTGCAGGCATAGAGAAACGGAAGAAAGACAAGATTGTATATGATGAACAGTCTGGAACCTGGAAACGCAGACATGGATATGATCGTGCAAATGATGAAGATGCTATTCCTATCATTGAGGCAAAACCAACTGATGGTAAGTGATTGAACATGCCTTTCCTCATGAACTGCTATCATGTTTCTCTTGATGGCCATGTATGAGGTATAGACACTATGATTTGTCACTGTTGGGCACTAACAAAACTACTACACATGTTAGGAATAGGATAAAATTTTATCATAGGCCAATTCTTTGTAGAACTGTGCAAGATTTGTATACTCTAACAGTACTAATTGAAAGGAATTCAATTTAGAATTGACTCTTTTGAAGATCCATGTAAAACGGAAACATTTAGATATATATCAAAGGGCCTGCTCAATGCTTCATAATAACATATAAGGCTTTGTGGGTTTCCAAGAGCATTATACCTTGCATCTATTTAATGGGATAAAATTTGGAATTTTTGGTCACGTTGTTATTTTGGATATGAAGATTTTTGCGTGTGATAATCTGGATGTAGTTATTTCAAATCATATATAAATGTTATGTAAACCTCTTGTGGCTGATGTTGTTATTATTTTTTGACTTATTTGAACATTTCCATCTTTTTCATGAGTTTTTCTAGCGGTACTTTTGTACAGTAAGCAGAGCTATTAGAATGGCATGTCAATAATGAATGGTGTAAACATTTTGCAGATCCAGAAGAGGATCCTTTTGCCAAAAGAAAAGAAAATAAGAAGAATAGAATTGAAAAACAGGAGAAAAATCGATTACAGAACTTGAAAGAAGCTGCAAAATTTGGTGCTTTACCAAGGTTTGCCACGTTCCTTTTTTCCAATTAACCTTGAAGCTTTTGCAGCATGGGAATCCCATTTGTTTATTTGTTCATCAGAATATCCATCATTGGCTTGTAGTTGTGTGTATAATTTATTTTGTGGATCTGAATGAAATCAATACTGAGGTGGGGTCAGACCCTAGCCTTTTATTTTGCCATTGGAGTCTTATATCTCACATTGGGCCGTTGCCTACTTTCTTTTCTCGAAGACTTTACTGAAGTTAAACTTAACAAAAATCTAATGAGATATGCATATCCTTTTTGTGCTGTTGTCTTGGGTCAACTAGTGATACTGCTTGTTGTTTGTTACACTTACATGATCCAAAGCCATTACTTTTGCTTATTGATATGCAATATTCTTAATGGACAATCTTATCCTTGTTATTGGTGACACCTCTACTTCATTTGATTGTTTATCTCTGTCCTTCGTCACATTTGGTAATGTCCCCAACTACATAATCTACAGGCAACCGCCTCTCAAAAAATAGTGTTTTATTAGGTTTGAATTCTAAGTGGAGCCTTTCTCATGTCTAATAATGGATGTAGGTGCTGTCAAAAAATAGTGTCAACTTTGCCTAGTTTGTTGGAGAGTTTTGAACTAGTGTTTAATTTATTTATTCAATATATATCTATTATTTTTCTCCCCATTGCAAATATTCATGCTATGTTCTCTCTTGTAATGAAATCTGAACAAATTATAATGCAGCCATATTCAGTTGGCTGCTACAGCTTTGCCTATTACAGGAACTCAAGCTGCACCCAAGAAAGTTACAAAGGATGAACTAGGTAATGTAGCAGGAATTGCAGCAACTGCAACAGCTAGTGGGGGGAAATTTGACAAGAAATTGGCAGGTGAAAAGCCTCAGAAACATGAAGGAAAATATCGGAAGGTTGTGTGCTGTGCTCCCGCTGATATATCTTGTCCATGTAAATTATTATATATAGAAGCATCCAATTTTTAACTAAATTGGCTAATTAACTTCCTTTGTTTTGTTTTCATCTAGTTTCTGCCAGTGGTGGAAGGAACCGGGATAGGATCACTGGAGAGGGAGCAAACTGAGAAAATATTGAACAAGATCATCTCCAAGAATTCTCATAACATACTGAACGTTGAAAAGGTACATGCATTAGAGTCCCATAGACTTGGATTTCAAATATACCAATTTTTATTAACTTTTTTTTTTTTTGTCAAATCTGTTCTCTGTATTCTAGGCTGTCACAATGCACAATGTGAAGAAAGAGAAGAAACGGAGGAGCGAGAAAGGGAAGGCTTCAGCTTCAGCAACTGACAAGAAATTGAAAACTCAGAAAAAGTCTTTTAAGAAGGGAGATTCCAAGAAAGGCAAGGCGAAAGGAAAATAGTTTAGATTTTACAAAAAAAAATTGTAGAGTTCTTGGAATCTCTATTTACTGGTTTCATGTTTTGTAGACGATAATTTCATGTTATCATGTATCAATCGTCATTCTTTTTTATTTACCAATCTATATATATTTAATTCAGCTCTATTAATTGACAATTTTTTTGAGAAAAAACTACTTTTAATTTATAGCACGCAGCAGGCATATTCACTCCGGGTTCTTTGTGATTAGAATTCAGTCAATTAGATATTTCAAGTTCCTTATTTTAGCACGTCGATGTGATGCTTCCAAGTTCTATCAAACAACAGATATTTCATGTGTCACGTTTCAAATTGCATTTTCTGGGGGCATGGAAAGAGAAAGAGAGGATGTTAAAGTGGATGTGTGATTATATGAAGATGGATAAAATAAGAAATGAAAAGATAATGGTAATATTGGTGAGTGAAAAGATGAGGGAGTATAAATATAATTGTGAAATTCGATCTGATTATTGATCCGATGATAGTGGGTCAGTGTTTCAATCAGGGGTCAGTAAGTGGTTTGGATTGATCTGATATATATTAAAAATTTAAAATTATATATATATATATATTTATATATTTATTATATATAAATATATAAATAACATTATTTGAGTAAGAAAAGTTTATTCATACTCCAAGATCCAAGTTAAAAAAAATTCATTTTTTTAGAAAATCGGTATGTTCAGATCGGTTCAACTAGGATCCAGTGATCAACCTAATCGGATTTGACCAGGTCAACTGTGTAAACTGTGTAACTTGTCCGAAAATGAAAAAGGCCTGGTTAGATCATCGGGTCTCGGTCCGATCAGCCAAGAATGGAGAAAAACTATAAATTTGATAGAGGATTAAACCAAGCAAGAATGGAGTTATAAGTTTGATAGAGTGTTAGATCAGTTATCATCTTTTTTTAGTTATTTTCTTCTTCATTTTTTCTCTCCTTCTTTTATCTTTATTTTCTTTTATCTTATTTTTTTTTCTTTGTCTTATTTCTCTTTTTTCTTTTTCTTTTTTTTCAACTTCCTAGTTTTTATTAGACCCCAATTAACTTTTATTAAAGATAGTGTTGATGTTTGAAGGTAAGACCAAAGAGCCCCTCCGTACATAAACTATTATATATGCTTTGCTCATTAGACAAAAAACTCTTTGCATATTCCTTTTGAGTGTATACAAACATAAGTCGCGACTCGTGAGTGTCTGTTTTGTTGCCTTAGAATTACATCAGTTTTATCCAAATTTTGTTGCCAAGGATGACCTTAACCCATTAAAGAAAATAATTGGATAATTCAGTTTATTCAACAAGAAATAAATCAGAATTTGCTTATAGCATTGCAAATTACACCATCTCTTCTTCTCTTCTCTCCTCTTCGTTGAGTTGTCTTCATCGCCGAGACAGAGAAAGAAGAGACAGAGTTTCTAACTTGTGTAAGTTCTTCATCAAAATTCTCCACTTAACAATAATTCTCTCAACGTTACCTTTATTCCTCAATTCGATATCTTGTTTGGTTTTGTCTTCGTTGTTCCTGTTGAATTATTCGTTTTCAGCTAACTTAGTTTATTTCATCTCGTAAATTCACATATTCTTACATGCCCATTTCATCTTAACCAACTCCATTCTTATAAAACTTCCAAAGCTTCAATTTTAAACAGAGAAGCAGTTCCGTATACTGGTATTGGAAACTTAGGATTCATGGGTAGGGTAGGGTAGGTTGCAAGTGCAAGGTGTTGAATCTGGTAACAAAGATGTAGCAATAAGTAGTTCTGGAATCAAGTTTGAACGGTATTCAGTCGAGAGTAAAGTTCGTCCAACTAGTTTATTTGAAAGCGTTGGTCAAGCAGGATTTAGTTTTGGGATTTCACCAAATCCTCCAACTGCTACTACTAGAGACAGTGGCACCAAACCTCCGTTGGTTAATTCTTCCACGAATTATGTTTTAATGCCTGAAGCCGGTCTTCGACGCACGGGGTTTCAAGGGTTATTGAGTGGTGAGGCAGTTCAAGTTGACGAGGAAGGCCATGGCATGAAGAAGGAAAAAAAGATGAAGGGGTTTAAATTGAAGTTTAAGATTGGGGGAATCCATCATTGAGGAGGTTGATGAGTGGGGCAATTGCTGGTGCAGTGTCAAGGACAGCCGTGGCACCGTTGGAAACCATAAGGACTCATTTGATGGTGGGGATCTGTGGGCATAGTACAATTCAATTTTATGCTCTAATGATCTTGCTCTCATTTGTGCTCCAATAGATGTAAATTCATGCCACTACTTAAATTGCAGAGAGGGGTGTACAAGAACTTACTCGACGCATTCGTGAGGATCATTCAAGAGGAAGCTCCTGCAGAATTGTATAGGGGCCTCACCTCTAGTCTAATTGGTGTAATCCCTTATGCTGCCACAAACTACTTTGCTTATGACACACTTAGAAAAGCTTACAAGAAAGCTTTCAAAAAGGAGGAGATTGGGAATGTGATGACTCTTCTAATTGGATCAGCTGCTGGTGCAATTTCGAGTAGTGCAACATTTCCACTTGAGGTGGCTCGTAAGCATATGCAAGCTGGGGATCTAAATGGAAGACAATATGGGAACATGCTTCATGCACTTGTGAGTGTACTTGAAAAGGAAGGAGTTGGTGGCTTGTATAGAGGTTTGGGACCAAGTTGCTTAAAATTGGTTCCTGCTGCTGGGATTTCTTTCATGTGCTACGAAGCTTGCAAGAGGATACTTGTTGAAAATGAACAAGATTAATTACAAGTGGATCACTGCATATTCTTTCCATGGGATTTATTGGCATTGTTTTGTGTTTATGAAGAGGGAAATAATTTGTCTAGCTAATTTTTGGTTTTGCAGATTTTGCTTTTCCTTGCATATTTGACCATTTCAACTAGGGTGTTTCTTTTTTAGTGGGAAAATAACCAAGGTGTTTCTTTTAAGTTGTATTGGTTTTAAGGAAAAAAGTTGTATTGATTAGAGACTATAATTTATTTCACAATCAATTGTGTTTCATATTTTGTCTTTGGTCTTGGCTGAGAATAAACAAGTCAGAAGAGAGTTGTACTTGTTGCAATATTGAGAGATTGCGCGATAACAGAACACCATGTTTCCTACAGATCAATAAGTGCATATCCGACTTGAAAATCAGAAGCAATTACGTAAGGTGCGAATCACGTGATTAGTTGAGTATTAATTGCATCAATTATCTTTGAAATGGTCGTTTAATCCTATTTGGGATAAAATAGACTCTCTTTTTAAAATTGTCTCAATTTATACTTGTTTAACCTTATTTTACTTGGGAGTATTAATTAATTAATATTTTCTAATTATAAATTGAAATTATATAACTATAATTGTAAGTTGAAATTTCTCTTCGATTTTTATTTATATTTTTTTCAATGTTTATTTTTTATTTGAGGCTAAATTACATTTTTTGCTTTTTATCTTATTTAAAGCTTTATTTTGGTTCTTTTCTTTTTAATATTGAGAACCATTTTTCACTTATTTAAGTCATGAAATTTTATCTATAAGATAGTACTACACTAAGATTTACCTACAGTCCTATACAAACTAAGAAATTCAATTGACGTTAAAGAAAAAAAAGCCCATAAACATTGTAAAAGAGAAAAAGTGTAAATAAGTTGAATTTATCAATTTTTCCATTATTCATTAGACTCACTTTACACACTTTCAGCTATATAAGTAGAATTTTTATAGGTGAGAACTATCACTATTTAATTATAATAAAAAAAAGTTTGTTCCTAAATAAAAACAATCACTGCCTCAAATGAATATAATTGACACATTCAAAAAGTGAAGAACGAAAATGACTAAAAGTGTGATTACGCCGTTGCTTTACCATCTATTTAATTTAAGACCTTGTCCAAAAATAACAAAAATTATCTAAGTCACTTTAAATTTAATATAATTAAACTTAAAAATGTTAAACAAAATTGGGTGAATGAATTTATAAAATCAAAGTGAATGATTTTTATAATTTTATTCAAACTAAATCCAATCCTAAGACGAAAAGTCACAATTACACAAGAAAATGATATTAGATTGAAAAGTTTATCCAATATAATCAATAATTAAAAAGAAATAAATTACCAAAAAGGATAAGCACGCTACATCCAAAAAATATCATCGTAGTAGCCATAGGACAGTGGAGACACGGGCAAAATAAAATCCAGCATGGCTTATAACCTACCTAAAAGACTATTTTAGTCTCCAAAATCACTATATTACGCAGTGTATACATATATAAATGGTACGGTGTCCCACTAAAGCAAAAAAGATGCAGCGAAGGACTATAGAAGTCTAATCCCATCCAGTGGCAACAATAGATGCATAACCGCGTGGCCCATCTTCTTCAACCCTACCACCACCTCCATTCAACTCACAAGAATCAGTGTGATTATAACTGCCAGCAGAAGCTATATGTAAACTTTCAAAAGAGGAATCTACATTGGAGTTTCGGATGTCATAGGAGGTATCAATGTAAGAGGCATCATCAGCAGTGTAAGACTCTACAACATGATCTGCATTGCCATTGCCATAAGTATTGTAGCAGTTGTAATTCTGCACCTCAGGTTCAGTGACATTCCGGAAATCATGACCACCATAACTCCCACTGCGGTAACGCTGAGCTTCATAACCACGACCACCCCCACCAGATAATGAACCCTCAGTAGCATATTGGTTGAGCCAAGATGGAACTTCTTGGTTTGCTTCCTGCAAGAGACCAATAAGAGCCTTTGCAATTGGGATATTCTTGTCGTTGAAGAAGGCAGTGGCTAACCCAGATTTGCCTGCACGGCCTGTTCTTCCAATTCTATGTACGTAGTTATCAATGTCTCTAGGCAAGTCAAAGTTTATAACATGAGCCACATGCGGGATATCCAATCCCCGTGAAGCAACATCGGTTGCAACTAAAATGGGAGTCAAACCAGATTTGAATGACCTTAAGGCCCGTTCCCTTTCCTAAACATACAATGTAACAACAATCAGCAGATGAAAAATATATCACTAGGACAAGCATAGCATAAAACTAATGTGCAAAAGCAGAAAACCAATAGCAACAACAGAGCAAACTACACTGTGATCTGTTCATTTATTATTGGGTACGAGGGTGTCAGTGTAATTAATTTAAGTGTTGAGTATTTAGTATTAAGGGAGGGACTAAGAAGGGTGTATCAAAGCAATAAAGATAAACCAATTGCAATAGGGCACAAGCAAATAACGAACATGAATAACAAAAGAAGAAATAAATGGAAGGCAAAATATGCTAACCATTTGAACTTTGTCACCATGTATGGCAACAGCTGAAAAGCCATTTTTCAACAACCAACCTTCTAAAACATCCGCTCCTCTTTTGGTTTCAACAAATACAAGAGTCAAAGCATGCTGCATTGCACCAGACAGATAGATACACAAAATCAATTATCCAACAAGCAACACTTAAGAAACAATTGTCAATGGAGCAAAAACAAACACTTCTTACCTTCCCATTTGCCCCATGCACCTTTTGACGTCGCAGATGATTAATAAGATGGTCCCTTTTGTCCATATCCTGTACAAGCTCAATCTTCTGCACAATCAGTTCAGTACTCGATCCAACCCTTCCAACAGACAGGAATATGTAGTTGGTTAAAAAGTCTGATGCTAGCTTCTGCATGATCAATGAAACATTACATCAAAAGGAGGTAAGTAACACATAACCAAGAAACAGTAATATTATAAAACAATCATAAAGCATGTAGAACACATTGTCATAAGCAAATATTAACTAAAGCAGGGGAAATACAATACTTAACTTACCTGTATATCATTAGGAAACGTGGCACTAAACAACAATGTTTGTCTTATTCCTGGCGAGGGCATCTGCATTTGCTCCACAATCTTGCGTATTTGGTGTTCAAAACCCATGTCCAACATACGATCAGCCTCATCCAAAGCAAGATACTTTATCTTTGTCAACGAAACCCTTTCTCTTTCAATAATATCCACCAAACGCCCAGGAGTTGCGACCAATATATCAACACCTTTCTCCATAAGGCGCAGCTGTTTCCATTTAAAAAAAAAAAAGTAACCATCCATCACTGATTCATTTATTAAAAAGGCACAGGACAAAATATAAAGCACCCACTTTCAACAGGGGCCTACGTAATGTAATGAAAAGCACACACCTGCTGAGTAATAGGTGCCCCACCATAGGCAACAACAACCTTCACTCCAGTTTGATACGCGAATTTATTGGCTTCATCGCGTATCTAACAAATATTATAAATAAATAAAAAAGAACGAACAAAAATTTTATTTGAGAAAAAAGAAAATAAAAGCATAAAACAAAAAGACAGAGAGCAGAATAAGTAAATAAATAAACCTGGCATGATAACTCCCTGGTAGGAGACAGAATAAGTGCAGTGGGGTATGCAACAGCGGCACCACGAGCCGGCATTGATGAAAACCCAGAACGAGAACGACCCTTCAAAATCCCAGATATAATGGGAAAACAAAACGCTGCCGTTTTGCCCGAACCGGTCTGTGCGCAAGCCATGAGGTCGCGTCCCGCACTCGCGATGGGAATCGCGTGGCGCTGAACCGGCGTGGGTTTCACGTACTTGCATCGGTCGATGTTCCTCTTTAAACCTTCGTCCAAGTCCGCTTCATTGAAGGTGTTCACCGGCGGTGGCACGTCCTTCCCACTCGCCTCCACCGGAACCGACTCGTACGCGTCGAAGTTAATAGCGTCGCTGCCATTTTGTGGTTCCTCCACGGGGAATCGGTTAGAAGGGTAGCGGGGACGAGAAAATCCACGGCCGCCGGAACTACCGCGGCCACCGTCACGTGGTTTAGCGCCACCACGGCTGGCTGAATTATCGGTGAAGGTTTGAAAGCTGTTAGTGCGATGTTGTGGAGGGACATAGTGCGAGGCATAAGACCGCGGCATGGTGAGAAAGAAAAAAATAAGAATAAGAAAAAACAGAAAAACAGTAAAGTGAGAAGGGGAAGATTACAGTATAAACAGGAATGAGGGTTTATATAGCATAGTAGCTCTGAAAACGACGGGTCAGGTGCAGAAGAGAAGACATTGAATTGAATAGAGGGAGAGGAGTGGGGTCCACTTTGTGGTGACGTGGGAGGGGAGCATCGTGCAGGATCCTGGCTCACGTGAAATATCTTTTCCGTGGTGGGACCTATGTGGACACGTGTCGATAGGAGATTTGAGGAAAAGTGGGGGTGGGTATTTGCAGGGTCTGAACATGAAATAAATGTTGGCGTGGTGGGGAGGGGTGCAACCCCCAACCACAACCGGAACGCATGACTGTTTATTAGTAACGATTTCATTTTCGAATAGTACTACAAACTACAACTATTATACTAAAATGCTGTTTCATATTCCATTATTCCCAATTCCAAAATCCAACCCTTCTGTTCTCACTTCTCACACACGCAAAACTACTCTTCAGGAACAATAATATTAAGAGTTATTAATACTCCCAAGAGTGACATCTGAAATTGACATCTTGTCATGTCTAGCACTACTATTTAGATTGTGTTTCGAAACGCAGAAGCAACATTAGAGGCTTAATCTTCAGTCACTTGTAACTTTTTTCATCGAAAATTTATAATTAAAACCCGATTACAGTTAATACACTGGGGAATCAAATGGTGTACCGTGTACATTTACATTTTGAATGACTAATTGATTAGGTACATGTTTACATTTTAAATGACTAATTAATTTCTTTTCAATTTTCAACTGCCCCGTTTTCATTTTCAAGAAAACGTACATTGTTTTTGTTTTTAACTTTCAGCATTATTTTGAAAATATTTCCAAAGTAAACGTGTTCTAAATTTATAACAAATATATTTATCACTAGTATTATTTTTAATTTTCACTAAAAATGTAAACTAAAAATTAGACACAGGTTTCTCCTCCCCCTGATCGTCATCCTAATGAGGTCTTTATTGACTTGACTTCACAAGGTGTTGAAATTCTCTATTCCTATCATGCTCTGATTCAAGATCCTTCATAGTCTTAGCAAAACCTTTGAGTTCTGCCGCTGTGACTATGCCTTCCTCCCCCTCATTTAAAGTCTGATAGAGGCACCAGACTCACAAAAAAAGCTCCTCATATTATTTTGTTGATTAGGATATTATATATTTTTAGCCAAAACGAAATAATATATTAACTGGGTATAAGATATACTACCACTGAACGTAAATAAACAATAAGCACCAAGAGTTTGTTTGTTTTGAAGGAAAAAAATAATATATAAAAAAAATTATACTTTATTATATGAGACCCATATCTTTTTCATTCTACTTATAACAAAATATAGGAAATTATATTTTGCCATTTTCGCCTTATTATTGAAGGTTGAGTCAACTTTCGTACATTCAACTTTAATATATCCCTCGTTTTCTCCGAAGAAAAAAACATATCCCTCATTTTAGGCTGGGGCATGGGTGGGTCATGGACTCATCGATGTGAGTGTGCGAGAACCCCCTTCATTCATTAGTTGCTTTAGGTTATATTCAACAAAATTAATTAAAAGTTAAAAAATTAAGTTATTAATAATATTTAATAAAATTAATTGTTGAAGCAGTTAAAAAATATAAAATAATTAAAAAAAGTAAACAGAAAATTTGATAAGTATTTAAGGATAAAAAAGAAAAAAATATAAAAAATTATAAGCTTGTGTTTTAAAAAATGTTACTTTTTTTTGAAAAGCTACTAAAAAAATTATTTATCGAACAACCAAATAATTTTTTCATTTAATAAAAAAGTTAAAAACTACCTAAAATATTTTATTCTTATATATATTTATTTCTTGGAAGTTGCTATTAGCCCTTACCAAGGGAATAATACCTTTTTTTTATTTCCAAAATGCTCTTCCCACATAATCATGGTTTTATTGTAGGTCATGCAAAGTGGAACCATGATTTGTTGTATTACATTATTTGCACCCTTTAACACAACAGAATTGTGGTTCCCTTAGACAACATAATCACAATTTCATTTTATGTTTTTTGTCACACTAAGCAACGTAACAAAATCGTAATTTCGTTGTTATGTTTTTGACACCCCCAAATAGCGCAACAACATTGTGATTTCGTTGCTACTTTATTGTCATTCTCAAATAGTGCAACAAAATCATGATTACGTTGTATTGTGATCAACAAAATCATGATTCCATTGATTTTTTAAAAATTGAAAATATTTTAAAAAATAATTTGGTATCTTTTCTTTACTAAACATTGCAATAATTGATCAAACACTATTTTTTTATACGCATATCAACCATATTAAATTTAGATACAATCTAAATCGTTTATTTTGTTAGTGTGATCTCAACCTTGGTATGACTCATGAGAGAACAATGGGTCATCTAATATACATAGTAGTAAGGGTTTGATGTAACTCAACACCTTTAATTGATATTCACCATATTGTTTAAACACGTGGAGAGTATATTTGCTATTGGGTGTTGTGATGATGACTTGATTTCATCATCTAAATGAGTATTGTTTGAATGTCCTTTGGTCCTAAAGTCGAAACCTGCCAGAGTCAAAACCAATTTAATGACATACTCAATCCATAAAGGCCAAAAACTTGAAAATATGGGATGACAATTTCATTTTAAGTGGTAGAACATTGATATTAGTACACCTTAAAATTGGATTGTATGGGTAAACAAATTTGTTAATGCATGATTAAATGAAAAAACTAAAAAAAATTTGGTGAACTTTTGAAACAATGTCATTAGAAGCTTAGATTAATTTAAAATTATTCTATTCAGTTTGTTCCTAGGCAAGCAAACCAAGATGTTTATTACTTAACAAGGTTATCTCATATTTATGCTAGTCTACAAGTGTTTGATTTTTGAATCCTAAATGAAAGTCTATCATCAAATCATAAATCATAATGGATGGTAAATTTGTTAACTTTTAAAATAATTATCTTAAAATAATTCAAACGATGATATGTGATTGAATGACAATATAGAACAAATTTACATTGTCAATATATAGACATTAAACTAAAAAAAATAGTATGAATATCTACATGTGTTTATTTGATTTGATTTGATTTTAGAGAGAGAGAGAGAAAAAATCGAACTAACTAAAATCAATCAATTCATTTTGGTTTGAATTTTTAAAAATAAAATAAAATTTATACCAAAACAACCAATAATATTAAAATCTTAATTAAAAATATTTGAAAAATAAATGTCACAAAAATATAAAAATCTATCATAAAGAGTTGATAAAAGTCCCTAAATTCATAAATCAATTGGAGTATATTTGTTAAGAAGAAGAAATTATCAAAATTATAACAAAATGCAAAGAAAATGGAATAAATAATATATAAAAAGTTTAATTAAATTTTGTTAAAGTTGGACCATATTGTCTTAAAATAAAATAAAATAATTTAGTTGATGAAATTGATAAGATCCAATAAACACTTTTAATAGTTTTACCTCCTCTAAGTTGTGTTTGTTACGACAGATAGAATTATTTGTTCATATGAAAGTAAATGATGTTTAGTTTGTTACAACTAATTATCAAATAATTTTAAAATGGTGAGACACACATATTTTTCTTCATCTCTTTATCTCTTTTATCATCTCTTCTCTATTGCTTTTCAACCAAACACTTTTATTCATTACTTCATTTTTCATCTATTTCTATCCTTCCATTTTTATTTTCATCAACTCTATCAAACATAGCCATGTAAGAGATTCCATAGAGCTTTCATTTTGCAATATAATCAATCATCAGAGTAAAGTAACCTAAGTACATAAAACCTCTGTTTAAAAAAAAAAATCCGAACAGAAACATTATGCTAATCCAATAGTCCACAAAGATTTTACATTTTTACTTTCCATGGGAGGACGGAAACAGGACATTCCCTTCTTGACGTGACATGATAAACTATAAAGCACGTGCCTTACTCAATCCAATAAGTCTGCATTTTCAAGTGATGCTCCCCACAGTAAATCACCGAGTAAACATGCAAAACTGAAAATGCAAAAATGCTTGCTATGATATCATTAACTGAAGGCGTCCAATTGATAGAACTGAAAACTTTACCCACAAGTCCTATATCTCTACCTGTAGCAACTAAGACTAGCCGCATTACCATCACTCTATCCTAATGTAATTGTAAGGATGAAAAGAATTTTAGCTATCACTGTTAGCACCAGCTTAGGAAAGCATAACATGTAATACAACATGCTACTTGGAGACAAAACTTTAAACCACATAGCAACCGCTACCAATCAATCATTGACGTGTTAGAAACTCTTTATCTAAGTCAGTACTATTCCTCACTTGAATCATGAGGCTTAATCTGTACGGAGTTCCTCGTAATATTGAGGCCGCAGCGTCCCAAAAATGAGGCAAGGGATTACTACCATGCAAGCCATAAATAGTGTAAACTGCAGTACATAGAGAAATGAGGTGGTTAGCACAACTTTACCTTTTGGTGGTACATAAAATTAACTAGAATGTAAAAAACATAAAAATAAATGTAAAACAAAACTCTTGATATACCAGAAGAGGAAGTGTCAAGAAACTCCATATTGGCCACAAAGCAAAGGAAAACCTAGAGAAGCAAGGGAAACTGAGTCAGCAAAACAAGAAAACACTTAATCATTACACACAATTGAAATAAAACTCGGCAGATCTGGTCGTTCCTTACAAGCAAAAGGAGATGATTCCAAATACTGTGGCGAATGGCAACACAGAGATGCTTGTTACTTCCCATTTTTTTAATCCCCATTTTTCATCAAACCTTCGAGCACCCCAGACCAAGATAGTTGTATAAATGAAAATCATTGTATTCAAACCAATACCCATCATCCCAAGATATAAAGGCAGTCTGCAATAAAATTAAGGAGAAAATCATGAAAATTGTGATACTGATATAAAGTCAAGTAGTAGAATCTAATCTATCAGAATCACGACAACAATAAAATTTCCAGATTTCTTCATTAGCTCAAAGTTAGACATCTTCAAACAGGTACAGCCATACCCGTGTTATACATCACCAAAACAGGTTTCCTTTATTATAATTGGAGAGAGGGTAGATTCAATTAAATAGTATTATATAGGTCATTTCACTTCCAAATATCCGTTGGGATATTGTCAGCTTAATATATCCACATGGTCGATATAAATACTAGTGAGTGGACGGGAGTTGCTAAAATTTAGCCAAGAATCACATCATACTACAAGATCATGTTATGGGATACAGAGTATGGACTACTTTTATGTTCAGGATTGATGATTTAATCTTTTGCACGCATGCCTTGCCTCGTGGTCTGATCTTATTACTTGTAATATTCGCTTCCAATTAATTAGACAACAATCAATGTAAAAAAATATATGGACACAAATATCCTAATTGAAAAATAACCATATACTAGAGTTTCTCCAAGTAAAACATGCAAATAAATATGATTCCCTCTCCTCCATCCATTAAATAGACGAAAAGGCTAACCTGAATTTTATTTGATAAATGAGAAGCATATGCTAATAAATACATTTTGGTTTCCTAGGATTTCTACACCTTCTAAAATGTGCAGCTTCACATTTTGGCTTCTGCATTTCCATGACAGTTAAACAAGAAAGCACACTTGAATACAACACTAATGACCAATATTCTCAGTTCCTTGCCCCTCCCCCACTGTTCATAGCTTAGACTGGTGTGAACTTAATAGTAAGCAAGACCAATAGGGTCTTGAACTAATGATAAGTGGGGAAAAAGTCTTAATAGTTAAACAGCTCTCTCTCTGTATACTCAATCCCTTATAATTCACATATTCAACATAAGCCTGAACACTCCAAACTAACCATGAGGATTAACAAAGTCAAGGATTAGATTTAGATATTGAAAACATTTGCTGCTATCATGGTTGGTATAAAAATAATTCATGAATAGTACGCACATAAGAAATTATGAAATAATGAACTTTGAGATAATTGAAGTACCAGTGGCAGTTCATAAGTATAATTCAAACCATATTATGCATGATACTGCAATTAGAATGCTGTTACCTTCTAATTCGATTGTCATGGCACAACAGATATATCAAATTGGAGTGTTGATCCCCAAAGTATAGAATGAAAGCAGCGGAAGCAAGCCAAAGGAAATTTTCCAGCATCTCAATCCACGTCCTAGGCGGAGGACTCGGGGCCAAAAAGGGGCGGTGCCTCGAGCATGCATCATCCTCTAGGTCATCACCACTGCTTGCATACCCCTGGCTATGCCTCTGCCTCATTAATCCACCTCCCCCACGCGGCGTTCCACCAGACATTGCAATGCAACAAACAGATTACACTACCACCACCTCCCAACTAGTAACAACACAAACCACCACAACTTATGTAGATCCTCACCCTTGTATTCTCATGACCAACCATCCAATTATGCAATACAAAAAACAATTTTCCACAAAATTATCAAATAAAACATCTCTGATCTAATTTAATTCCAAGAATTTTCAAGTGATCTATTGTACACTTCCTAAATCCCAATCACGTACTACCAAGTAAACCCTTTTGGATGAAAATGAAATTCATGACCTACTAGAAATTCACACAACACACCCAACCGGGGCATAGAAATCATCGCCACATATAAAAATCTCAACCTACGAATCCGGTGAAAGAAAAGGACCTCTAAACAATGAACCTCGCCAACCTCAAAAAGCCATGTCAGCAATGAAATCTCTTCCAATCCAATCCAATAATAATAAATAAATAAAAAGGGGAAAAAGAAATGCGAATTGGGAATCCAATAATCTAGCAGAACGGAAGAACCATTACAGGAAATTGGAGGAAACCCAGTTGAAGTGGAGGGGCAAAAAAAACTGAATCTAGAAGAAAGACGGGATTTTGATTTGATTTGAGTTGCCCCAAAAACTGAATCTGCAATTGGGTGGGTTGCAGGGATGAGTTAGGCAGTTGTTGGTGTGGGCGCGCGCACATGCGTGAGCGTTTTTTCTCTCCTGAGAGAGAGAGAGAGTTGGAAATGAATTAGGAAAGAAAGACAAAGAGGACAAAGGTATCAGAGTTACGTTACGGTACTCTTGTTCCAAGTTCCTCCTCCAAAATCAAATATATATATATATAAAGTAAGATTTGTTGATGTAAGTAAGGGAGATTCGTTTCGTGTGTCTGTTTAGGAAGCCTTCGAATCTTCCTCCAAATATTTTTAATTTCAATGTTATTTCAAGCTCATTTTTTTGTTGAAAAAAGTATATACACGTGGAAGCTTGATGATTGCTGGTGAGAATTAAATTAGATTAGATCAAAGTCTAATTCTCTTCTTGGCCATTGCCTAACTAGTAAAAAGTTTTTTCTATTATTTCAAATTATTTTATTTATAATATATATATATATATATATGTTACATTTGATTTTCTTAAATTTCTATATCTTTTAATTTATTCTTTCTATTTATAATTTAATTTTAATAAGTTTCTAGGAAAATTCAATAATTAAAATAAACTTTATATTATAATTTCATTTATTCATTATAAATTTAAAATATAATTTATATATTCAATGATATTTATTTATTATGAAATTTAATTAATTTAAATATAATTTAATCCCATAACGTAGAGTGGAATATGGGTTACAATAAGCGTTGAATGAAGATGATTAGGATGATTGCGATGACGATAACAAAGATTGTGGTTATGGTTGCCACCAATAATGAAGATGATGTGGAGCTGTCAGGTAGGGTGGTGGTCACAGGGGCATCGACGGTGGCTGTTGTGATAGTGGTGACCACTAGTAAACAACAATGGGCAATAGATCGAACCATTTGAGAGGTAAGTAGGATGATGAAAACACCATTGTTAAGGAAAATAAATAACTATTCTACTTCTCCTAATTTTATAACTAAAAGAGATAAAGATAATATTTTACATTCTTCATTTATTCCTTTCATCATGATTACAATGTATATATAGAGAAATACTCACAGTCTCCTCTAACATAATTATAACAAACTCCTTTTAGAACCTAACTAGAGATATTATTACAAAGACAAACAAAAAAATATCAATACTAATAATGGTCTAATGGGGCCTAAGGATTGGAGATGGATTATAAGAAGATCTTTCATATCACATGTTGTCCATTAGTTAAAAGAGTAAAAAATTATAAATGTTTTCAACAAAGAGACAAGAGATTATGTTTGATGGAAAAGAAAAACATGTCAATTGGCAAGAAAAAAAAAAAAAGAAATAAAGTCTCATAAAATCTTAAGGATTTGGTTGAAATTATTTGATGTGCATTTTCTACTAAAAAATCTCATAAAATCCACTAGAATTCATCCTTAAAATGAATCTATCGAAATTTGAATATTTTTTAACATCATAAGACTTTTTTTTAAGTTGTAATTTTTTTAATTGAATACGAATTTATTTTATTTAATTCCTTAAAAAATCCTAACAGTATTGATTGAATATTACAAGACTTATTTCTATTATTTAAAAATCTTGATTGAATATCTCAAATTTTTTTAAAAAAATAATCTTTTAAAATCCTAATTAAATACCCCCTCTAAAAATATTGTTTTACATCTCAGATAAATTAATTTTCAATTTGGTTTGATCACTTCACTTTCATTGAAACCTCTTTTGTTAACTACATATTAAATATTCTTAATAAAAGTCAATGCAGGGATAAAGAAGGATAACAACTTTTGTTTCCTAAAATCTGTGTGAGGAACTTTGTATATATTCCAGTTAATTCATGTATGAATTATCAATTCAAACCATAAATTATAATTTAAAATATTAATTTTTACGCTGTGGAAATAAAAAAGAAATTACAAAATATTATATTTTAACAAGAGGATTATATGTTTTTTTAAGCAAAGAGAACTATATGTTATAAATTGCGAATTATGACATTTATAATTTCACATTTACAATTCAACTATAATTATAGATCAATGAGTCTTCCACCAGTGTTTTGATCAGTTTATAGCCAATCTTCTGATTTTAAAAATATCGATTATTTCATATTTTGATTATATTTTTAATATTATAAGTTAATAATGCATATTCATATTGTATTGGTAGAAAATAAAACAAATCCCTTATTCCATTAGGACACTAAGCTTTTCTCGGGTGGTAGCAGTGAGTATTTCTTGCCGGACACTCAAGTAATTGGTTAAATTCCAGCTCATACATGTTAACTGAATGTTTCTTTTCCATGGTGGGATAGGGCTCTAAATTTAAAATTATACCAGATAATATCCATAACATGATCATGATGTTGGAAAATGAAAATTGGATTTTGGGGTGTTGTGGATTGAACTTGATTGGTTTTGAAGAAAAAAATTATCTAATATAATCATTCGATTTTTCTAATTTATCATTCTATAATTTTAGTTTAAATTTTTAATTCGATTTGATTGGATTAAATTTAAATGATTTGGATTGAATCGGTTTTTGATTTTAATCCTACTTTTATTTTTTTTATAGAAAATATTAAATAAAAAATAAAATCTATAATAAATATAATAAAAAATAATTTAAAATATCAAAAATTTTATTTATATGTCCTTATATAATTGATAATATAATATTTAAGTATCTTAATTTAAATAATTAATAAAAATATTTTTAATTAAATATATTTTTCATAAATAGATATAAGTTATATGTGATAATTTTATATATAAGAAATAAAAATAG
>PYAF01002171.1:57515-74626 GCA_007407185.1 Glycine tomentella | reverse complement strand
CTTGATCCAATAAAAAGATTTGATTTCTAATTTTTTTGATCGATTCAATTATTGATTCATTTAATTTTAAGTTTATTGGATCAATTTTTTTATTCATATTGAATTCGATCCTCTTATAAACACCTCTATTGAATTAGAGTTAGAGGAAGATTAGTATATAGTGATATTGTAGTACGTTATACATTCCTAACTCGATTTTAATAAAATTCTTTTTTTTGTGTGCAAAGTATTCATTATTTATTATTTCTGCCCAATAACTAATTTATGCACTTGCAAGAAAAAACTAATTTATGCTAAAAACTTAATTAACCAGTGTAGTTTTCTCTCCTAATTAATATTTTATTTACAAAAATATACTTAAAGAGTTTAAATCCAATTTCACTCAATCCAAAGATATGTTGTTAACCATAACTTATGAAGTACGAACTGCATAATAATACTGTACTAGTTATTTGATTAACTTTAAAATATTACTTTGCACAATTAACAAAACTGAATCAAATATCTGCCGCAGAGGATACTATTTTGTATATTATATTTTCTCATCTAAGAGATTTTTACAGACAAACGTTTATCGGAGAGATGAAGGGCCGCCAAGCTAACAGTCTATTTATTTTTCTTTCTTTCTTATGTTTTTTTAAAAAAAAAAAAAAGAAAAAAGAAAAAAGAACAAAAGAGAACCATCAACCATGGTCCCTCGCTCCAAGAGCAGCCACCCTGTGGGTCATAATGTGTGTATCACAATTATGAGAACTACTTTTTGTGCCGCCAAAAACGGTACTTCAACCGCTTTCTACCATTTAAAGTTAGTAAAAAGATTATAAGGTTAGGCCTGGATCTTTTATTTTCTTTCTTATTTTGAATAAAAATAAATAATTTGTATATTTTGAATATAAGTTTACTATTGTTCTTATAATGATCAAGAGACCTATGTTAAAAAAATTGAAAGAGATTATATTGATTTAATTTCAGAGAAAAAAAATCATAAGCTTGAATAATTTAAGATTATCTATGAATTAAAATTTTAGTAATTATTGGTAGTATTAAAAGGAGTATCAAATAAATAAAATTAGAATTTATCATATTGTGTATAAAAATCATTATGTAAGTAAATTGATAAATTAATTAGATTAATTGATAGTCAGCTTAAAGAAATTTGGTCTAGATTGTACTTCTTTTCTTTTTTTTTCTTCATTAGACTGAAGAAACATTTTGCTGAAGCCCAATAGCTGAGTAGTTACTAGGTTGGGTTAGGCTTTATACATCCAGAAAAAAAAAATTATTAACATGATACTACAATTAACTAATCCAATAAGTCAATTATATTAAAAAATAATTAATATTTATATATATAACACTAAATTTTTTAACTTATATTTAATACATATAAATTTACATAATAAATTTTGAACAATTATTTTTGATTTAATAATTAAAGTATTTTTTTACATATAAAAATCATAGATTTAAATAAAAATGATAGTTTTAAATAAAAATTTATGAGTTTATTAAAACTTATTAGACTTGTAAATATAAATATAATTTTTAATTTAATATGTAAATATAAATATAATTTTTAATTTAATATGTAAATATAAATATAATTTTTATTAAACCTGCAAATTTTTATTGAACTTATAATTTTTATATTTTTAATTAAATACTTTAATTAATAAAAGTTTATAGGTTTAATAAAAATTATATTTGTATTTACAAGTCTAATATTTTTTAATAAACTTGTAAGTTTTTATTTAAATAAATAATTTTTGTATGTAGAAAAATACTTTAATTATTAGATAAATTTAATTGTTACAAATTTTATTATGTAAACTTATATGTGTATTAAATATACATTAAAAAATTTTGTGTTATATGTACCAACATTAATTATTTTTTAACATAATTGGTCTGTTAGCTCAGTTGGTTGGAGCGTCGCGTTAATAACATAAAGGTTGTAGCCTCGCAGATTTGAGACCTTGTGTGTCATTATTTTAAATTATTTCAAAAAATATATTTTAACTTAAAAAAAAACTTATCCATACAGATTGGACAATCTGTATGAGTTATACAGATTGTCCAATCCGTAAGAATGTAATATGTAAAAATCTTACGGATTGACGAATCAATATGAAGGTTACGGATATGGATTGTAATAATGCGAAGGATATTTTCAGAATTACACTATTGAGTATGGGTGTATTAGAGTTTTCTAGGCGTATAAAGCTCAACCCTACTAGGTTTTAATTACGTAGCACGCTGGGCTAATTCCCCATTGATGCACTCGAATTTGGAACTTGCTATTTACATCTCCATTTCTTCTAAGTACATCCCAATATCTCTTTTTTTCTCTTTTTTTTTTAATTTTTTCTACCAGATTTATCCTTTTAAACCCTTACCTTACACCCTCTATGTTTGTTAGCCTTTAAAATTTTATTATCATTCAATCTTAAATCCTAATTTTGAACCCCAACTAAAATTCCTTTTTTCTTTATCTTATCATTGTAGTAATTCTTTAAACCCTAATTTTGTACCTTATTTCCCCCATATTTATTATATAATATTGTGTTTTTATCAATCTTGTGAGTTTTCTTTCATGTGATACTGTGTTACATGATATGTTAATTACAAACTTCATATATTATATAGTGTAAACTAGAGCTAGGCAAATGGGCTTGGGGCCCATGGCCACCCGCGAAACCCGCAATCCCCATGGTATACATGCCTTGATATTTTGAGCTCATTTAAATTATTGATTTTTTAGCTCGGTACACTTAACCAGCGACCACCTGTAGACTTTTTACATTTTAGTAGAAAAATTATAATATTAAAAATTAAGGGGTGTAAACTAAGTAAAAAAAAACTTAAAAATAAAAAATAGAATTTTAATATAGAATTATAGATTGAGTATAAAATTATATGGTTTAATGATTGGTGAATGGTGATATAATATTTTGATTTAGTATAAAATTATAAATTAAGTAAGCATAACATAGAAAAAAACTTTTTAGGGAACATAAGATGCAAATCACGTTACCATTTTAGACCAATAATTTTTTTATTAGACAATTCATAGTTAATTTTTAATAGATCAAATTTTATATTTCTTTTAGAATGCGGACTTTGCAGGTTATGGGCGGGCTTACCTGCATGCCCATCTCTAGTGTAAACCAAACTTCATTTTTTTATACAATAAAAACAAGAGAAACTAATAAGAAAAATGTATGCACCTGATATGTAACAACTCGTTAAATGAAACTCATTAAGATGTGTTTTATGATTATCAAAAATGACTTTTCAGAGTAATATATACCTATTTCAAAGATATATTTTTAGAACTATCACATATAACTATTTCAAAATGCATTTTCAGAATTATGTGTCATAATTCTAAAAATACATTTCCTATATGATATGACACAAGGTTTTTTTGGTAATATAGTAAGTGAAAAATAAAATGATTCTAAATTGTTGATAATTTTTTGAAATTCTTACTATATTGTTTTATACCACTTTATTTTTTTTTTCATGTAATAGTTTATTTTAATTAAAAAATTAAAAAGTTAAACCACACTCCATGTGTTTTGTTATACCTTCATAGCGAGGATGCTAGTTCAAAGAAAATTCATTCTTAAGTTCTTTCTTTCTCTGCATGTGGTATTAACAGCTATCTCTGTTTTAATTGCACGTTTCTTAATGCTTATCCATTATTTCGATCGCTCAGCATTGACATGTTTTTGTTCGCACCAAAAAGTAATAGACTCGGGCCCTGTTTGGATGTTAGTTTCTTTAGAAGTACTTCTAGAAGAGAAAAATAAGGAGAAAAAAATGAAATGAGCTTTTTCATAAGTAAAAATAAACTCTCCATTAGCTAACTTGTAGATATCATCTCATCTTTTAGAGAAGTTACATTGGTGAGCTTCTACAAATTAGCTAATAGAGAGCTTATTTTTACTTATGGAGAAGCTCATCTCATCTTTTTACTCTTATTTTCTTCTTCTAGAAGTGCTTCTAGAGAAGCTTACCCAAACAGGCCCTCGGTCACTAAGACAAACACAAAACTTACGTGTCGGGAAACAAGATAAGTGTTACTTGCTGTCGAGACCTGATTCATCAACACGAAATCTACGTACGTGTAACAAAATCCTTGTTTGAATCCAAATCCAAAGTCCAAACAGGAAAGTTCTAACACATGCAGTGGAAAATATTTGTGTATTCTTACCAAGTCCCTAGAGTAGAAGCACGCATAGCTAGCCCTAGGAAAACAACATCACTTTTTCTATCCCATCCAGAATATTCTTTCATTTCTTTGATTCGCTTAAACCTTTTTGTACCGACCTTTCAGCACCGCTTCTCGTTTTGTTTTCTTCTTCATGTTCTATCATTGACAGAAGTTAAAAAGGGAAAAACGGATGGCCAATCCCCTGCAACTCAAGTCATTGAATCATATCTCAATTGTGTGTGCATCAGTGGAAAAACCCGTTGATTTTTACGTGAACGTTCTTGGGTTTTCTCCTATTAAGAAACCTAGTTCATTAGACTTCAATGGTGCATGGTATGTTTAATCCTTTGTATTAATATTAGTATTAGTATGTAATATTATACATCGTTGAAAAATTTCACAGACTTAAGAACACATATTGTTTCCACCGTTGAAAAACCAATCTGACCAATTTTTAGTTCATTCAACATGCCATGTAAAAACATAAAGATCCCATTATTTTTTTATATAAAAATTGAATACTAATCGCCTTTTATTTGATAATGATCCTGGTAGGTTATTCAGTTATGGCATTGGAATACACCTTCTTCAATCAGAAGACCCAGAAGGCATGCCCAAGCTTGTTCCAATTAATCCTAAGGACAACCACATTTCTTTCCAAGTATTTTTTTGTCTATCTTCCTATAATCATTTCAACTTAAACGTATAGTCATATATGTGTATAACTGTATATTTACCGAACGAATTGTGCACCGTTGTAGTGTGAAAGCATAGTAGCGGTGGAGAAAAGACTGCAGTAAATGAAGATAGAGTACGTGAAGAACAGAGTAGAGGAAAGCGGAATCTACGTTGATCAGCTATTCTTTCACGACCCAGATGGCATGGCGATTGAAATCTGCAATTGTGACAACACTACTACAAATGTAGGCTATGTCTGTAGTAGTGCAACATCCATGTAGTACCTTTATCAGAGGACAAAGTATGGTCATGCTCACGCTTCAATTGCAATATTCAAAATCGCCAGCAGCAGATTCAACAAATGATACCAATGTAGTAAACAAGTTGCAATGACATGCCTGCCTTCGATCCCCGATTCCCCGTTAATTCTTCTATATAATGATCATATATAAACCATGTATGTTAGCAATAGTAATAATTTTTTCTTAAGAAAGTGCAATTAGTAAAACTATTTTTTTCATCGTTTCTCTTTTTCTCTTTTGTTGAGTTGGGAACTTGGGGTGAATGGTTGACGGTGATCCATTAGCATGTGTTCTAGACTGCATATGAATTGATAACCCATTTGGATTGTTCTTTAAATTTGGGTTGGCTTGCCTTTAATGTGTAAGGGAGGTTGATTTAACCTTTTCTTCTGTTAGCCCCTAGAAATTAGGGTAACAGTAAATAACATGATCTAGAGTAAAAAGAGAAATAAGATCATAAAATGAAGACTAAAATATTTTCATTCATTCATTACTCTATTTCCTAAAAGAAAATAGATTTATATAGATCTAAAATCAAGGAATATTATCTACCCACATGTGAACATTTCATTATTTATAAAAAATAATACTAATACAAATATCAATTATATTCTATGTAGTCTTTTAGCTATTTAATTTTTAGAGAATATTTGAGCCTCTATGGGCCCATCCTAACAGCTTCTCTGGCCAATGTTTGAAGAGAGAAATGAACTATAATTTTGGGGAAATATAACAAAGAATGCTAGCTACAGCACACGATGTCTAGATTTCCAAGGAATAAAGGTGGATGAAAAATGTGTTGAATTTCTTGAAATATACCAAGTGTAGTTCTTGAACATCTAGGAATTTCGTGGCAGGCACACAACACGTCTAATGAGGGTCTATGGGAGAATGCTTCACATAGTGTAAACGTGAAGTAAGCAACTAAACAAGCGTTCTGTATTTGAAAATAAAGCAAATGGGGTACCATGAAGAAACAATTGCTTCACTGGACAGATGAAAGATCATTTAAAAATAGGTTTTGGTTATGCAACTCATGTTCAATTACGTTCAGTAAAGAGAGAAATGATGTACGGGTGGAAATGATAATATATAAGAATATAAAATATTAAAACTAAAGAACAAAATTAAAGTTTGAACACGGTTACCTGTCCTTGAGCAAGCAGAAAAAAAAAAGTCTTCGTAAATGTTCTGAAGTTAATATTTTGATCGGTAAAACTTCCCTTTGTGATGGAATTTGTTACATGAAAAAGGAGATGGGGGAAATGATGTAGCATTTTGATTCCATATTTGCAAATCTGAAAATGCAGATAACATTTTCTTTCAAACATCACTAATGACAAGTAGTGTCAAGCCTCTGAGTGGATGAAATTGTAGAGTGAAAATGGTGAAAGTGAAGAAGAAGGAGCTCCCTTCAGTCCAAAACAACATGAAGTAGTTCATGCAGGGTGTTTTGGGCTGCAAGGGGAACTCCTATTTCTGCACCTTTCACAGTTCAACGAGTAGAAAATGGACAAGAGACTGCAGGTAAGAAGGAAAATGAGCTCCTTTATATTGACTTTTGTTTAGGTTTGATTCAATTAATGGTCAAAATAATTTAGTTCAATTAAATTTCTTGCACCTAGAAAACAAAAATTAGGTGCTCATTTATAACTGAACCTATCGTTATTCGTTACTACTTACTAAGCACAAAGCACCTTCTTTTAGACAATTCGAGCTTTGCTTGTCCCTTAAGGGATAGTACCTACAGATATAGGCAAAGCTGTAAAATGATGTTCATAACTTGTTCGAGCCTACTTCCTTACTACCAAAATGAAGACCACGATGCAAAAGTAAAGTAAACAATTTTCGTTTTTCGTTATTGCATTGATACAAAATTTCAATTGATAGAAATAGATGCTTGTACATAATAAATTATGGATGCAATTAAACACCGATAGTTATTTTTCTAATCAATAATTTAATTTGTATACTTTACTTTTACTTATTTTAGGAATCAATTCTAAAATTAAAATATAGATGCTCGATAGTAAGGTTTTATTGTTTTAATATCAATAACCCGAGTGAAACTTGATTCGATCGATCATTTTAATATCAACAAGGGTTAACTTTTATTCTAGACAAAGGTTCCATTGAAACAACTAAGAGTTACATTTTTTTATTTAGTAAACTATCATTTTATTTTTTTTTAATTGTTAGACATCGCTCTGGTAGTCTCTGAAATTATAAAAAATATCAAATAAATTCGTGAAATTAAATTTATCGTCAAATTATTCTTTATTATTAATTCTGTTTTTTTTACAGCATCATTATTTCTGTTATGGATAATAATAAATTGAAAAATTTAAAGACTATGATAATAAGTTGAACATAGTAGAGATTAAAATGACGCGATTTAAGTTTAAGATTTTTTTTTTTAATTTCAAGAACTACTATATAACAATACTCTATAATTTTAGAAACTAAAAAAAATAAGTTACTTATTCTTTAATTGTATACCTCATATCTTTCTGTGGGTTACCCAGTCAAACCAATAAAGTATTAAGGATGGGATTTGCATTCCCACATGATAGCATGATGCCTTTATTAGCCACATCACAGGGAATGCATTGTCAAGTCCTTGTATGAACGAAATAAGAGTTTTAAGGGACTTAATTTTAAAGTAAAGAATTGCTTAATGATAAGAATTATTTGAACAAAACTGTGTTACAGGAAACGTGAGTGTTTTCTGTGTGATTTTATAGTTATTTTTTTTCTTTATATTTTATTAATGAATTAAGAAAAAAAAACTGGGAATTTTTTTTATTAAGTCTGTAATAAAATAAAGAAAAAAGTAATTATAAAATCAAACGGAAAACACCCACATCTGGTGCATACACAGTTTTCGTCCAAATAATTCATACCATCAAGGCATTAAGCAATTCTCTGTGTGAAAGAGCACCAAGATACGATTGTTTTACGCACAGAAAATATGCGAAATCAAATGGGAAAGTTTATTTTAATATGAATATTATTCACAAGTTATACTAATGATGTAATTTAAGATAATATTTAATTATAATTTGTTAACGTGTTCATATTAAAAAAAAACTGAGTTATTTAGCAAAGCCATGTATATTTTTATCAAAAAGAGTAGAGATATTATTGTTGTTGCTAAAGTAATGATGATCCTATTTTAAAAGGATACGCAAGTTGACCACTATTCTTGTTGGGTTGTAAGTTGTAACTAATAGTTTTTTTTTTTTTTTCATTTTTTTATCTTAATATTTTATAGAGGAATTGCTGATTAGATTGTTAAACAACTTGTAAATCATGATACCTGTTAGTCTGTTACAACACTGTTCACATATTTGTTTTTTGGGGGGAGTTTAGTTGCATCTGTACAGTTATAATTTAATTGATAGGATTGGGTGAATCAACCTCAGCCAGCCAGACGAAAAGGAAAGTCCAAAAATGACAACATATACATATGCTGTGCTAGTATATATACAAAAAAAACGTACCCCAAATTACCAAACAATCACTCTCATTCTCATAAATGTTCAACCACAAACGAACTGGTAGTTATTGATTGTTGGTTTAACCCCTCAAACGATCTCTATCTAATAACAATAATGACATATAAATATCTCATTACTTTAAACACATTTCTAACTTTTTTTTTTATATATTTTTTTATCATACTTATATTTTTTATTTTTCTTTATTTTTATATTTTTAGTTTTAAATAGCATATTAGACGTTGATGTAACATTTTTCATCCAATGACTTTCAATTAGCATTTGGTGCATGTTGATAAAGAGGGAGGGATAAGTTGAGGCGACAAAGTAGCAGATACTAGATAGTGACCCTTTTATGGGGGGTACCCAACAAATAGGTGGTGAGAAGGGTAGGGGTCCATGGATTCTGGCTTGTCTAGAAGCAAGTCGCTGGGAGACAAATATGCCCCAGAGACTAATGATTAGTCCCACACCACAATGCCCATTATTTGATCAAGCACGAAACACCGATATATATCAAATCTTAGGTAAAATATATTTATATATTAATATAACATTACCGTTAATTTCTTATATATCCTTCACCGCAGGCAGAAACACATGGGTTTGCCTTTATAAACATGTCACCTTCTTCCGAATGAGCATTATTTTAATAATTGGTCTTCCAACTGCTCGTGATTCCAAATACATATCTAGTTACATACCCTGCCAAACATTTATATGTATATGTATATGTGTACTAATCTCGATGCCTCATTAGTCCCCAATTGGATCTAATCTAGCAATTATTATACATTGAGTCTTGGAGGAGTGCCTCAGAAATATGGCTAACCAAGACAAGCAACACAAGAGAGGGTTCATGTACATTTATAAAGGTGGCACAGGAAACCAGAGAAAGAAAGAGTTGGACCATGGTGTGGGACAGGAGAAGAAGTCAAATTCACGCAGTTGGTTGAACAGGATTTCAAGAACTCGAATTTTTAATGATGGCCACAGAAACTTGGACATTGGAGCAAGAGGAGGAGAATTTGTTGAGGCAAGGAAATCAATGTCTTGCTTGGAGTTAGGATCACCAGCAGGAGGGTATGTTGAGGGAAGAAAATCGGTGTCTTTCATAGAAGCAGCAGCATCACCAGCAGCAGCCATAGGAAGCATAGTTGAGGAGGGAAGAAAATCAGTGTCCCACATCGAGAAGAACTTTGCAGTAGCGGGAATGGTTGAAGCACGAAAGTCGGTGTCCCACATCGAAACGTTGTCCTCTGTGATTGCGTATCTTCAAGTTAAGGTTTTGGTCTCGGACATGCCAAGCTTCATGCAAGTGCATGCCTTTCGTTGTGCGAGAAGGACATATGATAGCTTGGAGAAGTTTAGCGCAAAACACATCGCTCATAACATAAAGAAGGTATGCTTTAATTTCACCCCTCCATTGATGATCATTGAATTTAGAAGTTAGTAAATTTCCTTTCATCAACATTCCTTAAGTTATGGTCTGATAGGAGCATAGAGATGGGTAGTATTTTTTTTAACCTAAAGCTAGACACTAATTTTTCAAAGATATTAAAATTTATTTAAGAAATTAAAGTATTCTTTTACACATAATATAATTATCTGTCAATTATATCATAATATATATCATTAGACGTATAAATTAATTGATGTGAGATTATTTTACTTTAATTAAAATTATTAAATATATAATTATAGTAACATAACTATATATTCAATCACTTTGGTTAAATTAAAATAATTTTATATCAATTTATCTACGTATTTTATGATATATAGAGTGTGATATAATTGACAGTAATATTGTGAATTAGTTCAGTAGACTTTAGGGCACAATCAGAGAAGTGATTGAGATTATTTTCTTGTTCTTTTTGGCACTATGTTTCTTGAATGATTGAGATTTGTTCAAATTCATTGAACCCCACAAAAGAATTAATGGTGAAAGCCGACTAGACGAACCATGTGTTGACATTTTTTAACTGTCCTGGTCTTCCTTTCTTTGTTTATTGGATAGAAATAGAATATTTGAAACTTGTCCATTACTATGGAGATCACTGGCCTAGCTAGCAAACACCTTACATCTGTGACTGGATCTGTCGATCTGGACCGTCCACAAGTTAATACGATTAAGTTGAGTCTTTTGTCAAGATCAAATCTTAATTACAAAAATTCTCCAACAGCCCATGTGTCAAACCCTCGTACCCCTAATACTATACCTAATCATGGATTAATTTTGTCTCAGAAAAAAGGTGCATTTCAATTAATAATGTTATTCATGTTATACAGAGCCTAACCCATGTGCACAACAGAAACAGAGTTGTTTATTTATTTATATTTGGTCAGCTAGATCTATAAAATATAGTGCTTCTTTCTTCTACTTTTTAACAGTTGATAAAATTATTTATTTATCTACGATGTATTCCTGGTATGTTCATGTGCAGGAATTTGACAAAGCGTATGGTCCGGTCTGGCATTGCATTGTAGGCTCAAATTTTGGTTCATTCGTGACACATTCAACGGGGTGTTTTCTTTATTTTTCAATGGAAAATTTATATATACTACTGTTCAAGACCAAAGTTAAGAAGGCGTTGGATTAAGGTACATATTAATTATACATATACGATTTAGCAACTACTTTTTATGCTGGCAAAATTTGTATTCACTATTCGATCAGATGTCTTGTCTGTACATGAAAATCAAAATGTAATCAAGTTTCATTCATACAAATATTCATGCCCTCCTTTGGTTTTGCATTTTCTTTTTTTAGAAATGTGATGAATTAGTGACAGCCTAAATTTTGGAATCTCTTATACAACTGGGTTTCATTTTCTCATTAACGGGGAAATGTGAACCCAGCTCATTCGGTATTCTTAAATAAAGTCCCTTGCAATAAGAGACATAAGCAAAGTTCAAACGATTCTTGTTTCGTTCAGTTTTCAACTTTTCTAACTTTTTTAACAATCTACATAGTTCATACATTATATTATATATTCTTCTAAATACGATACCAAACATTACTGAACTATATTGCATTGAGATTAAGGATCTTGTAGTGAGATTTGCATTTCCTAATCCATGTTTTTTTCTTCCAGAATTTCCTAATTCATGTTAACATAGACGAAACGAAAAGAAAAGGAGAAAAACTATATCAATTTTCTTAATAAATCGTGCTTAAAATAAAGTTATTTATTAAAAAAGTTGTTTTTTACTGTTTATAAATTTGTATAGTGTGTGTGAGCTTATAAATTTGTAAATTATTTAATGGTACAAGTCAACCTTTGTTTTTTTACATTAAAAAACCCTTATCATTCTATATTTTTGCTCACACATATTTAATATTATTTTTATAGTATAAAATTATAATTTAAATCCAATTATATTATCTCCTCTTCCGTTTACTAAAAATATTTAAAAATGAGAATGAAGTAAAAAAAAAAAATACTATCTTAATTTTTAAATAATAAATCATTTGAAATGAAATAATATAATAAAAAGTGATAATTATTTAAAAAGTATATAATTACTAAATTTGAAGTTATGATTAGGTAAATAAATTTATCTTTTTATATTATTTTATTCTTATCAGCTAGAATTTTACTATTTTTTAGTTTAATTAGTTTACTTATAAACTCTTAGCTAACATTTATGATCTTAACTAATTTTTCAAGTTTTGACTAACTTTTAGAAACAAATCCAAAATCTCTTGTCAATGGCCGCCGGCATACATTTGGATGCATTTCTGACCCATACCCCAGTAGCAGTTTTTATATTAAAAATGTTCAAATTATAAGGTTTTAGTTATTGACAAAGATAAAAGAAAAAATATATAATTTGAAGAAATAAGGAAATTAATACGAAAAAATAATATAAAATACTGTACAAAAATTTCAAGGTATAGTAAAAATATTATTTAATATTTTTACATTCTAGTAATTTTTTTTTACTTTCCATATTTACGAGGATATTGAAAAAATAAGTTAAATATACAAATATTAATATTGTATATTTTTAAAGACTTTATTTTATTCATGATAATATTTTAAAAATAATTTTTTATTAGAAATTAATAAAATTAAATAATTTTAACTATTTTTCTTAATCAATATAAAAATAGTTATTTTTATTTATATAAAGTCTTTATAAAATATTTCACATGTAATATTGTAATTCATGTTTGAGTATTACTTAATGCTGAAAAATAAAAGGAAAAATATTTCTTTGAACTAAGTAAATACATTAAAACAAACACAATCTAAGTAAATTCCTTTTTTAAGATTTACAAAAATTTATCTTATTTGGAGTATAGAAATTGTTCTGTTCGTGAAAAACAGATGTCCAGTAGTGATACTGGGTCTTGATGTATGATCGAAACTCTCTCTCTCTGAGTGCTTATGGAGTTTGAAGCATTCAAAGGAAGAAGAATATCATAGCGAAACGACACAACACAAGTGGTGTGCAGTGTGTGCTGTGTGAATTGAAAAGAGAGAGTCAAAATTTGTGTGTACCTTGCACCTTTGGTGATGCCTGCTATTTATGCTCACTGACCTGTGTAAAATAAAGGAAACTCCAGTCAATTCTTGATCATAATCTTCAATAAGATGACTAAATATCTTGAATATTTTGTAGACAAATATTCCTCAATATCTCTCTTGATTGTGGTGATTATTTAGGACCTATTTTTCCCAAATCTTACCATGAAAAATTTAATACTGACTGTATTGGACTCTGTGGCCTTTGGCCATTATCAATTATCCGTAAGAGAAATAGTGTCCATAACTCCATTACTTAACAATTGATTTTTTAATCTAAAAACCTATTTCAATATATAAGATTGATTGCATAATTAAGAATGAAAATAATAAGAAAAAAATTACAGATTTAATTCTTCCTGCTATCAATTTTTTTTTATAACAAACTAACTATTCATATTTATAAATATAAAAAAATTCTGAATATGTCTATTTTTATTTAAAATCAGTATACATGTCCTTATCTAGCTATTATATTAGAGGACTAGTGGCACCTATACGACAAGAAATTCTATTAATGCCCGTCCACTGTACTGTAGTCTGTATGTCACTCTGATGAAGGATTTGTTTGTTTGGATATAAGTTTTTCTAGAAGCACTTCTAAAAAAAAAGAAAGTAAGAAGAAAAAAATGAAATGAGTTTTTTCATAAATTAAAATGAGATTTTTATTAGCTCATTTGTAGATGTTATATCATCTTTAAGAGAAATTATATTGATAAATTTCTAAAAATTAATTGATTGAAAACTTATTTTTATTTATGAAAAAATTTATCTCATTTTTTTTTCTTATTTTTTTTTAGGAGTATTTCCAAAGAAACTTGTCCAAGTAGTTGGCAACAACTTGGAGATATTACCGGCTTACAGCCACTTATCATGGTATAGACAAATACGAAGTAATTTTTACGTAAGCTAAAAAATGACTGAACAATATACGAAACATTTACTGAAGTAGGTATAAATTTTGTTTCTTTTAAAATGAAGATACCCTTACAAAAATTATATAAACATTTACTGATTGTTGATTTAAAATGATATTCCTTTACTCATAGAGTTGATCCATTGATATAATATTTTGTTAAGTTTATATGTGAAGGATGACCAATATAGTAGAAAAATTTGTATTTAATTTATTGTTGTATGTAAAATTTTCTTGTATTAGTTGTCATTATGTATTGCAACTTAATAAATTAAAAAATACATGTGATATTTTACCCAGAAAAAAAATAGTATTCTTTTTAATACTTATATAATTTATTCTCAATATAACCTACTAGCTTTGGCTTAATGGTGGGAGACTCAGTAAATGCGCGGAGACTTAGTTTTGATCTCCGTGCCACCATTTACAAAAAAAAAAAAAAAAGAAAAAAAAAAGTTATCTCAATACTTGTTTATTTTTTATTTAGCCGTTATGTTATGACTTTTCTATTTTCTTAAAAAAAGTCTTTTTACTTTACGTTTACGTGTACTTAATTGTAAATCATTACATGTGTGTAACTGTGTATGCATATTTGTAAGTCTAAAAACTTGATTTAGAGGACATCGTCCTTTTCATTGTTCGTGTCATGTGGATTTTAGTTGTTATCGACACGCTTGTTAATTGCCAAATGTACGTTTTGTTATTTGGTTATATACTTTAAGAATCTAAAACCAATTCAATTAGCTTACTTTAAGACAAAGCAATAAACAATTGTCTTCAAACGTATTACTTTTTCCTTTAAAAAAAGAGAGTATTAGTTGCATCTTCTCCTCTTGTTTGACTTCAGCAGCAGCAAAAGCAAAAGCCAAACACCTACAATCCCAAACACTGTACCCAAAAAAATCGCAAGCAAAATGAATACCGCAATGATAACTATGTATTTGTTCAAAATACTCACGTAATAGTTCCATGTTTATAGTTATTGTACAAAATAAAATGTTTACCCGCTTATTGGTATAAGTACAAAATTACAAGTTTACTCCATGTAATTAAGCCATTTTGAATATATTTCCCCTTCAATCCTACGCCCAAAAGGACTAGTCCATAGGTTTTATATAGAACACAAATATTGTTACTTCCTGCTCCAATTCCTAGTCCTGAATTGTGTCTCAATACTAATACAATATAATTAATATTGTGGATTAAAAATTATTATCAAACAGAATAAAGATAAGAAAAACCCTTAATTTAAAATATTTTAGTAGTATATAAAACAAGACCAGAGTCCATAGATAAGCAGTTTTGAAAGCAGCAGCAGCAGCAGCAGCAGTATTGAAGTAAAAGGTCTGCTGAAAGTTGGAAAAGATTATCATCACATGTAATAGAAATTAACTGGGATTGTGTTATAGAATCTCCAACCCTTTTTAGATGTAATTCGAGTATGCTTATTACACACCGATATACATGTCCAAGGAATTTACAAAATAATTAATAACCCCGAATCAAACCATAAAATCGAAACAGAGACAAACAATATAGGATAAACAAGAAGAAGCGGCACTAATTTACAAGTTGGAGAAAATCAGAAAGAAAGAAAGATGATGATGATGAACCGGTTTACATCACCTAGTACGTCTTTTAGATTTGTTGGGTTTGGCAGAAACCGGTTTCCGAAAGAGAGCACAGAAGCCACAAGTTGCTAGCTTGGGAGAAGGAGGGTCCATGGCTTGTGGTGCAACGTTGACCGTCCGATAAGGTCGTGCCCCAGCTGATCTGGTTCGCTGCAACGAGGCATTTGATCCATCATCACCACTTTCTTGTTGTTGTTTGTTCTGATTCTCAATCCCAGTGATGAATTTGTCATCCCAAACCAATCCCGAAGACCCTTGTCTTCTGAATGATGTTACTGACCTTTGCAACTCAGTCATCTCTATCTCTGAGGGGAGATTTTAGACCCCAACTCCATCTTTATAAGTTATATGATGATGATGATGTTTGACCTTTGATATAATGAGGTTGGGGAAAATGACAAATACAAGAATATATATAATAAACAAGAAAATCACTGGGGAATCTAATTTCGCTGGATTTGGTAACGTTGTTCGGTTAAAGTTTTTAACAATCTTGACATTGATCACATTCTGCTTTTTTTACTCTAAATGGAGTAACATATGCAGCAAGCAACACTTCAATTTTGCGGTGTTACCCAACTATCTAAGTAGCATGAAATTATTACATGATGTGGCCTTTTATGGACTTGGTCAATATTTATGTTGCGTGGAAATTTCAGATCATATAATAATTTTTTTAATGGTAAGTAGGGACAAGGTTTGTGTATGTTAATAAGGTTATTTTTCTCTTTTTAATTATGGTCAATGTAATAATGATGCAAATCTTTTCATTCAAAGATTTCTTACTGAGAATTGAATTGGGCTTTTATGGAGATTCCTTGTTCAGCCGAATGTTGACTGAACTTAATTAACCTTTACTATCCCAGCTTTGAAGAATAATGTTATTTTCATTTTATATTTTTAAATATCTTTTCTATTTCTTTATAACATTATGCAGTTTAGTTACTTATTTGATTTTTATAATTATAAAAGTTTTATTTTTTTTCTTCATACCTAAAAACATTCCTTTTTAGCCATTAACATACCATTTTAATTATTTTTAGGAACTTAAAAATTAATATGTGTAGAGGCTATAATAGATTAAAATAATGCGAGTAAAGATTAAAAATAATATATGTAGAATTAAAAAAGGACATTTTAAAGTTAGGAACTTAAATTTCTTTTTATAATAAAGAATAATTAAACTCAATATTATATATTAGAATATATTTTTTCTCTCTTCAAACTCTTATCAAATCATGATTTGTGAAAATCATATTTTTTATGAATGAATAAAATCTGTTTGGTTGAATATTAGAAATATTTAGATAAATTTTCTAGAAATTGAAGA